>CACRXK020000748.1:0-55650 GCA_902702795.2 Paramuricea clavata | reverse complement strand
CCCGAATATAAGCCCCCGAATATAAGCCCCCGGAATATAAGTCCCCCAATTAATATAAGCCCAGTAATCGCTGCTTAATACACGTTTATTTCCCTGTTTATGACTGACTTGTTTATGTCTGACTTATTTATTACTAACGCAAAAGATCGTCCATATACTGTATAACCCCACCCGTATATAAGCCCCCCCCTCCCTTGTATAAGCCCATCAAAAATCGCTTACGAAAGTATATAAGCCCAGGGCTTATAGTCGTATGTTTACGGTAAGCCGTTTTCTGCGTCCCGATATCATGCACTTTCATTAAATATATCTTGGAACTGAAATATTTTACGGGAACTAGCACGTTGAAGCACAACAATTCCCGCCCAGTAGACCCCCAGTTTTCTCACAAACTGCTATTTTATCTTGGCTATTTTCACAACAATTTTTTTTATTGTTCAACGATACGGATCGATGACACCACACGATTGTATCAATCAAAACGACCAATTTCTATTAACCAGTCTTCCTTTTAACAAAAGACCGTTTTTCTTGAATCATTTTGAGTGATGTAATCTTATGCGTGTTGGGCGTAAACAACATATCTTGTCTACAACTTTGAGAAGGTACAGATAACGCCTTCTAAAATCCTCAGTTCTAGCGATACATATCTCGTTAAAATCACAAGGAAGTTAATGCTACGTCTTTTGACTATGTCACGGGCTTGAAAAATAACTATGTTAACGCGATCAAGCTATTTAAAACAAAAGTAATGCGAAGCCAACGCAACGGCAAAGACAACGTTAAAATAAAATATTGTCGACTGGTTGCTGGTAGTAGATTTACGACAGGATCAATCTTAAATAACCTTAAACTAGAAGAATAAATGTTAACATCAAAGACATTCTTTGTTAACGTTTCTCCCAGGCTACAGTTCTTAGAAGAGGGTCTTAATGGGGGTCTTTGGGTGTCAGTTGTCAGCTAAAATGTAAGCAGTTGTCAGTTGTCAGTGCGATATATTGCAAGCTGTCAGTAGTCAATTACTGCAAAATGCTGACTCATCATTTTTTCATCATTTCTCAGTTGTCAGTTACGATATTTTGTCAGTTGTCAGTCAAAAATTCAGGCAAATATCAGTAGCCAGTTAACCCCATTCAGACTCTATTAGAAGAACTATAGAATTGTTATTCGCTTGATGTTATTCGCTTGAACGGCATTATCAGTTTATGATCAGCGATTGAAATGAATATAACTGGATCGCTACCTCCAACCGTAAATTTGACGCCAAACTTGAAGACCAGTCCCAATCTTTTCATGCAAGCAAGGAGCGCGGTTAATCCTTCAACGACGCCGACGAATATGTATTGTTGAAAAATTAGTTAGTTATTGAGCTCATGGGAATCATTGCAATGTTAACGCCGCATTGCCTGTTAATCAATCAGCCTATCGTCAGTTTCATTCTACGGAAACTGCCCTTCTCAAAGTACAAAGTGATATCCTTAGTAACATGGATAATCAAGAGGTTGTACTACTTGTGATGCTTCATCTCAGCGCGGCTTTTGACATCATTGACCATAGGATTTTGTTGGATATTCTCGAAAAAGATTTTGGTGTGATTGGTAATGCTATGAAGTGGTTCATGTCCTTTCTCTTTGAAAGAAAACAGCGTGTTGTTATCGATCATTGCAAGTCATCTGCTTTTGACGTGTCGACTGGTGTTCTCCAAGGCAGTTGCTTGGGTCCGGTCCTATTCATGCATTATGTTTCAGGCCTGTCTAAAGTTACAGGTATATCTAAACACCTTCCCAGGGATCACGCCTTTGCTGATGATACACGTCAACTGTATCTTTCTTTTAAACCAGATCCTGATAACTATAATCAGGAAGCAGCAGTACGAGCTATGGAAGATTGCGTTGATGATATTCGTACCTGGATGGTTCACCATCGTCTTTTTATTCAAAGTAGTAAGACTGAGTTTATTATAATTGGTTCTCGACACCAACTGATCAAGCTGTCCATTGATAAACTACGAGTGAGTGACGTGTACGTTTCTCCGGTGAACACAGTCAATAATCTTGGTTCATGGTTCGATATGCATATGTCGATGGACATCCACGTTGGCAAGGTCTGCAGCAAGGCTTTTTGGAGTCTTTATCATATTAAACATATTAGAAAGTACTTAACCGAGGATTCCACGAAAATCTTGGTTCAAGCATTCATTACGTCCCACATCGATTATTGTAATTTGCTGCTTTATGGGATTCCAAAATATCAACTCGATCGGCTACAAAGAGTACTTAATGCGGCTGCTCTCGTGTTGTTTGTCTTATACCGAAATTTGATCACATTACACCAACATTGATGAAACTTCACTGGTTGCCTGTAAAACACCGCGTGTTATTTAAGATTCTTCTTATCGTTTACAAGGCGCTCCATGGGTTAGCTGCTAAATATACTTGTGATTTGTTAACACCTAAACAGGACTGTTGTTATTCGTTGAGATCCGATATGCAAGGTCTCCTTGAAGTGCCGTATACTCGCGGGAAAACATCGGGCGATCGTGCTTTTGTGAGAGCTGGCCCTTTTCTGTGGAACTCGCTCCCACTTGACATTCGTGCTTCGTCTTCGGTTGACTGTTTCAAGAGACATCTTAAAACATTTCTTTTTAGAGATCCGTACATTAGTAGTGTTTTTCATATAGAACATTTTTAAGTTTTAATTAACTGTGAATAATGTGTAAATATAGTCGAAATTAATTTTACGATTTTATATCTCACTGTTTGTACCTAGCGCTTTAGAATATTTTTAGTTTAAGCGCTATATAAATTTTATAATATTATATTATATTAATATATTATATTATGTCATTGCGCGTGTTCTATTTAAGAAATAGAAAACATTTTCCGTGTTTCTATAGAGTTTTAGAAACACGCGTGGAAGTTTGGGAGAAACGAGAATTTCCATGGGAACACGAGCAAGAAGTGCGAGTGTTTCCACGCAATTTCGAGTTTCTTCCAAACTTGCACAAGTGTTACTATAAATTCTATGGGAACACTGAAAAAATGTTTTCTATTTCCTTTATTAAATAGCCTTTTAAAAACAATAAAAAAGATAAATTTATTGATTTTAATTACATTCATTCACATATTAATTCTATCTTAATATACGTTGGGAGTTAGGTAACATCGAGTTGGATTTGAGTTCGAGTTTGACCTCTAGTTGAACTTCGAGTTAACCTTCGAGTTGGATATTTTTCTTTACTTTTCGGGAGAATGACATTGTACTTCACCCAATTTTGCACAAATAGATCACAGGCGGCATCTTTTGGAATTTGCTACTGCACGTTCATTGTTCGAACCTTTTTTGCTGCGGAGCGAGCGAGTCTGAAGCGAATTTACACATATTAGGGAATTATATCTTAAACCATTGTTTACCGCAGCTGTAGGCCTACATTGCGCTCGTGCGTGATCGGAAATGCTCAGTAAGCTTTTCGTCGGTTGTGTTTCCACAACACCTTGTGGTAATTTTGAGTTACAGATTACAGTTACAGATATTGCACAGCACACTCCCTATCAGAGTTTTTCAGTGACTGGTTACATCAGGACCGGAACTGGCGTGAAGCAGACCGAGGTAGACTGTGAGCTTACAAAATGACGCTTTATTAGGCAGCCGCTATTAGTCCGTACCTCATTTAATGATCTGCCCCCTGACCTGACATGGTTTCCGCACAATTTTGAAATGTTATTATAATAAATCTTTTTACAGAGATACCTTTTCCATATCATGTACTTCATTGTTTGTATTCTTAATTCGAAACAAAAGCACTCGTATCCTAATTTATTATATAGTACTACTAGACAGTGAGACACCAAAAAATACACAGTGAGATATTTTCCATAACTAGATCTTCACTAGTGAAGATATCGATTAAGTGTTCATTTTCTTTGTTATTTTTACTAACGACTATATAATAAAAAGAACATTAAATACGCGGTGGCTTGAAGTTTTATATCTTATTATTATTTTATCTTCTCGTGGTGAAAACTGAAAACAATATTTTTACTCACTCCGGCTGCGCTCGTTCGTAAAAAAATGTTTTCACCACTCAAACGTAAAATTTATATCTTCGCACCGCCGTTTGTCTGCGACGGCAGACTGATCTCAGCCCTCGCCACACCCCACCCACCCCCTCCCTTGGAGCTACGGAGAAATATAGCAGACTGATCTCAGAGGCAGGGCTGATCAGTCTGCTATCGCATACTACACCCTGCCTCGTATCCAGGCGTCTCCTTGTAAAAAAACAGCGATGCTCATATGACGAGTTTACATGAAGTATTGTAGTACTATACCGCGGTGTAACATCCTCTATAATACACTCCTTGACCTTTCAAGAGTAATAATACTGATAGTTTCGAATGCATATTTTGAACGAAACAATACTCAAAATTTACAAATTTTAATATATTCATTTCCAAAATACACATAGTAATTACTGTATAAGACGTGCAACAAAGTGCATTATAAAAACATTTATAATACAGTAAATTTACATAGCTACGTTTCATTCTCCATATTCATAAACGTAATAACACGTGGTTCAAGTTTCGAAGAAGTAATTAAAACAAGAAGCAGAGTTATTCGGAAATTACCCGAACATTCGAAAATGCCGGTGTATAAGTAACTCGAAGTCTAACTCTAACTCGAATCCAACTCGATGTTTCGGGATTCCCATATACGTTGAATTTCGTGTAAAGAATAATTAAAGCATAGCCAAGTAAACAAGTATATCGCTGTCTAAACAACAGACTACACTTAACAGGCTTACTTTGCTAAAGTATAAAATTCACTCAACAACGTACATGCTTGCAAGAAAGCACTGTTTTAAATAGTTAGTAAACGTTTAAACATGATTAAAACCGATTAAAATAAAACGATCATAGTAAACTTGCCTAAAAACGTCGCCAGAAAATATTTTTTAAAAGAACAAAGTAAAATTAAAATATCTTACCTTGGCAAACAGTCAAACAGATAACAACATATGCTGTATTATACTTTGTGCTTTAGGTCTTCGCTTTCTAAGATAGCAAAGCGTTCAAGTGCCTTTTTTGTGGCGGTTCTTCGGTGTTTTCGGACGTTTTCCAACTTTTTTTCAATATTAAATATTGTTTGTATTTTGTTTAAACTCTCGCTCAATTCACACAACCCGCGTGAAAATTCCCCGTGTTTCTCTCGAGTTATAGAAACACGGTTTTTTGAGCTTTTGACCAATCAGCGCCTGTGTTTTTATGTCACTTGCTGACGTCATTAGAATTTTCCATTTTATAGAAAAAACAATGCGCCATATCTCTCTATTTTGTCTGGTGAACTATATTCAAATTTTGCATGCGGTATCGCACCACTAAAAACTTTCAATATTTTACTGAAGAATACGACATTTTCGCATTTTCAAAAAAAATGGCATTACAGAATTTTTTATATTTTGCTAATTGTTAGCTTTTCGTCCAAGTAAAGTAATATTAATGGGCGAAGAAAATTGGCGGTCACCATGCTTTTTTTCCATCTATACGAGACGATAGGCCATTTTGGAGTGAATTTCGTACATGCATGTATGTTGTTATAGCAACAATCTATCTGTCACTAAAACTAATATAATTTGAAAGCAGAGATATCAAAAGAGGTAAAAACCCCAATATCTGCTGAACAAATCCTAAAAATACGTGGTTTGAACATGTCAATGTGTTGAACACCTGGATTTTTGAAAAGTGAATCGAGCCACCTTGCCGAAGGGCGTTTTCCACCAGGCGGAATTTCCCGCGCGGAGCGGAATTTCTCTTTGTTTTTCTAAATTTTCCACCCAGGAAATCACCAGACAAAGAAAAATTCCGCTCCACGCGGAAAATTCCGCCTAATGAAAACCGGCTTAAAGATCCAGACACACCGGACCGGATTCGACAACACGACGCGATTTTTTTAGTTTTTGAAAGTTATTAAAACAGTCTGTTAGAGCAAATTTTGAAAGAAATGTAGATCAAATAACTCAAAATGTTATAACGCTTCTAAATATTTGGAAAATTTAAACTAAGATCAAAGTTATCGGTCCGTGAAAATCAAAAAATCGCATCGCGTCGTCTAATCGCCTCCGGTGTGTCTGGACCTTAAAGGGCGTTTTCCACCAGGCGAAATTTTTGGCGCGGAGCGGAATTTCGCTTTGTCTTTTCTAATTTATTCTACCCGAGAAATCACAAGACAAAGAAAAATTCTGCCCCGCGCGGAAAATTCAGCCTAGTGGAAAACGGCCTTAAAGCAGCTTCTTAAACAGTTACTTTATATGCATAAAATTTACTTATGTCAAGCTTTTATCAGTTGTGGATTCAGCAGAGTGCTAAGGCATTCAAATTCTAACAATACGTTATTTCAATAATTTTCGTTTTTTGGAACACCCTGTAGAGCATACTAATGAATATTCAATAAAAGATAAACAAACCAAAACAAAGCCTATTAGTATGCCCCACTGTATATAGAGCGCACTAATCGCTGACATAGAGCATACTAATCAGTTCAATAACTTACTGAGAGTATTAATCAATAAAAATCATATAATAAAAAATACTTCCCAAAAATATAAAGAAAGAAATAATTCTTCATGCATAAAACTCCAGAATAAACGGGTGCATGAGTAATATGCTAACAACTTGTAACAAATGCATCCATTGTGAAAAATATCCACAATATTTGAAACAAATGTTAAATAGACGAAGTGCATATTATTCATTTCGTGGATCGGATAAAGCATGGACTTCATTCTTTCCGATATGAAGTAGTTAAACCGTGGAATGGTTTGCCAGAAAGTTGCAGGGTTGAAGATACTCTGCACAAATTTATGATGTCAATATCTGAGATAAACTTTGAAAGTTAATTTATTTATTAGAAACTTTAATTAATATTTAATGAAGTTGAATATGTTGGAAAGAGATAGATAGTTAAAAACGAACAACTGGCCACTAAGCAGGACAACAATAACTTGAAACATATTTTGTGGCATATATTTTGGGCAGAGAAGTGCTCGAAAACAGTTCCGGCCGAACTGTCTAGAGGCTCTCGTTAACCTAAGTTTTATCTAGAGAAACAGGCAAATCTCTAGACTGCAGAGGGCATGCTTGACTCTGTGCATGTCGTTCAGCGAGTTGAGACCTAGTTGGACTGGTGAACAACTATTGGTATAGGGCACATTACCCAGGGTACTCAAAGCTGGTTGAGGATACACGCAAAAACTGTAGGTTGTTCTAGAGGAACAGGCGGACCTCTACATAACAGGGGAACAGGCGAACCCCCGGACAGATCCGTCAGGCCGTCGACATTGAGACCTAGTTTGACTGGTGAACAACTATTGGTTTAGGGCACATTACCCCGGGCCGCAACTGATAACCTGACTGACCACATCGAGTTTCTAGGTCTGCTCATTCAGGTCTTCAGTGCGACCTAAATGAGCAGTGATTGCGCTTCACCTGGTGAAGTGTTGTCCATCGGACAGCACTTCCCTGCCAGTAATTAAATATTTATTGCATTTTTTTTAACACGAGTGGGTTACAAATCTATGAGTAACATGTCTAACTATATACAGGAATGTCCATTTTACTAGTTAATTAACAGTCCTTACAACACGCCATTAAATGTAGAAACGCAGATTGGTGTACATGATTATTGGGAGGTGGGTGGGTTTTTTTCCAAATTTTCAGTTCTTTGCCAAGGTTTCAGTTTATCCATTGAATTATAAGCTAAATTTTTTTCCAGAGCTGTGAACGCACTGGCTAAAGTCTTGCGAATGAACAATGCACGTCGAAACTGCGATCAAAAGTCCTTGCGCAAAAAGGGGGGCATTGTATGTATTCACGTGAAGGAAAACCTTCAGGATAATTTCTGATTGGTTAATCTCAAGTTTGCATCAGTTGTTCACATGCTTAGTAGCCAAAGTTCGATTTTTATCTGATATTTCGTAATATTAACAGGACTAGAAAACGGTTCCCTTGTTCTGCCAAGGTACTTGGACCTTGGACGTACGTTGTACGGATTGGTTTTTGTGATGCAGATGTGTTGGCAGACTGAAAACACCCTCGGGAAAATGGAGTTTTCTAGAACATATTACTCCATTAACCGCAATTTATAGCTTTGCTTAAATTGTTTGTTATATTTAGTTTTAGTATATACTGTATATATACATATTCTATATGTTCGAAGATATTAGCTTATTGCAGCTATCAAAAATTCGAATTCAAATAAAGTTTATTGCATTGCATTGCATTGCATTGCATTGCATTGCATTGCATTGCATTGCATTGCATTGCATTGCATTGCATTGCATTGCATTGCATTGCATTGCATTGCATTGCATTGCATTGCATTGCATTGCATTGCATTGCATTGCATTGTGATGATGGTCTAAGTCGGATAGGCTCCCTCGAATTAGTTAGACGTTATAGATTCCCTCAAATTAGATAGGCTGCCACGCTAACTAATTCTCTATATCCCACTGAACACACGTGATCATTGTCTATCATATACATATTGCATATGAATAATGATGAGTTTGATATTTGCTTCGCAGTTTAACGTGCGTGCATGCAACTTTGGAACCAGAATATTCTTGAGTATAATACGGAGGACAAGGAAGAAACAGTCTAACCTTTATATTCAATAAAAGCAGGCTTTAGGAAAGTTTGAATAATTGAAAAAAGGTTAAGTTTTTGCCAAACAGTCCGTGGAAAACTATTACTCCAAGAAAAATTTCTGTATCAAACCCAGGTTAAAGGTAAAGGGAACTCCATTATTAAGAAACGAGATGATGGCACGAAGATTGTCTTGGATTTTATGGCTTGTCGGAATACTGTTTTCTTTCAAAGTGGCAACATCAGGTAACAGTCTTGTAACTACTGGTATATTATTAGTATATGATAGTTGATAATAAATAATAGTAATAGTGAATAATATCTTCAAAAATGTCGTGACCGCAGATTAGTAAATAGAAACTTCATATATTGAATTATGGCATTTAGAATTGCAATTATGTTATGAAATTTATTTCGTTTGATATTAATACAATTATGCTTCGTATATTGGAACACACTACTGCATTTTCCATTGTCCATGCAATTACGAAATCCCTCACTGGCAATTATATAATTATGACGAATTTCATTCGGCATGACTAATTTTCGTTAGGCACAGCATTCAGAAATCAAAATTCGACTTCCGGTAACGAGAGATCTGCCTGCAACAGTGCTGATAAGTTAATGTAATGTAGTGCTGTAGATACTCTTTGAGTCAAAATTTCGTTAAAACAAGCGTAAAATTTCTATCACAAATGAAAGAAAGTAAGGCCTATACATGGGGTTTAATTAATACGTTGAGATGATTCTGACACCGCTGATATATTAATAAAGGCCATATTAGACAGATTTAGAAAAGACGACAAGGCAAACACCACGACGCGGTCTCATTTTCAGCTTAATGTTTTGAGAGCTAAGGAACTAGCTTGATTACTGTAATAAATTGAAGCTTTTTGAAAATACTTTACAAACGGCTAAATTTGGGGAAAATGATCCGGTGTCGAGACAGATTTTATGCAACAACTCCTCCAACGTCGCGAGAAGCATTCACGTTGCTCCAATGACGTGATATCTCATTTTAACGTTGTACTCAGAAAGATAACTTTGTTGAAGATACTCCTGGGCCCAAAATTATTCAAACTGTTATTTTGCATGAAGAATTTTGAAGGCGCGTCTTTCAGTTCGCGTCGTGTTTTCTAAATCAGTCTGTTTATCTTCAGAAGACGACGTAAACGTCTGGGATGCTTAGACAATTAATAAAAGGAACACCGTAGATGGTTGTCAAAGCGAAATATTTTCTTTTATTTTTGTGGTTTCGCTCATCTTCGTTTGAGTGTTCATGTTCTTAAACTGTTGAGTCCAGCTGTCCTCACAGCTGTCCACACGTCGAAAAAGACTCAATTCTAAGACGTGCGTCAATATATACAGGGTGTGTAGATATGGCCATTGAATTATATCATAGCTAAAAATAGATCTGCTGCACTTTGGAACATAGGAATGCTGAACTTTAGAACACATTCTCACGTGAAATTAAATTATATGATACGTTTCAAAATTTGATCGCGACAAAAACACCACACGAGTAACACGAGTTACATACGACTTACATACGACTTACTACGAGTACACGCGACTTTCATACGGGTAGTAAATTCATTTTCTTTCACTTTCGATTTGTTATCTAATATCTACTACTTCTAAATAGGGATTCCGACGAATCAGATGCTGAAGGAATGGTAAATTCATTTAAAAAAGAATGACAAGTTATATTTTCATTTCAGTGTCTAGTTTCTAATTTTAAGTTGTCTAGCTAGTTAATAGTTTTGTTAATTAGTTTTGCAGTTCTTTATATAGACTGAGAGTTTCTACTTATAAATTATTGTTGATTGTACAAGCATTATTTTTTGCGTCGTTTTCATAGCAAAGAAGTATGTCGAGAGTAAAATTCGATGGCAAAATATCGGTAGGAGTGAGGGCAGAGAAATTGATATCGTTCGCAGACGTTAAAAAATTAGCTTCAACCAATCAAGCTTGTTAAAACCAAGAATACCATATTTATCATGCAAAATATACAAACCATCTATAATGCAATATATACAAACACTGAGAACGAGTTTACTATCAAAATGTAAGTCGTATGTACTTTATGTTGGTCGTATGTACTTGAATGGTGTGTATCTAAAAGTCGAGGGTCGAGAGTCGAGAGTATAGGTAGAGAGTCGAGAGTAAAATTTTGGTATTTTAACGGTAAATCTTTGAAAAGTGTTCTGAAACGATAAACAGTATTTTTCCCTCATGCTTCACGGTAAATTTGTAGTGTTTTCACGACTGATGGTAACCGAAATTGAGTGAATCACGACTCACGATACACCCCATCACCACTATTTTAAAAATATTTTCACTTTGTTGTTTCTGATGACATTTGTTAACTCTCGACTTTTTGCTGTCCACTCTCGACTTTTAGCTATCGACTCTCGACTTTTACCCTCGACTCTCGACTTTTACTCTTGACTTTTACTCTCGAGCTATACTCTCAAATCTCGACTTTTAGATACACTCATTTGAATGTGTTTTACTCGTATGTACCCGTATGTAGAGTACTCGTATGTAAGTCGTATGTACTCGCATGTAACTCGTGTTACTCGTGCATGTGGTGTTTTAGTCACGATCGTCCAAATTTAAAACAAATTTAAGTTAACACAATATAGCAATCTCTGACATACTTTTTCGAATTCTTATATTTAACAAATATAAAACATTTTATATACAAAATATAAAACTATAAACACGAGATCATCAAGTTGATTGGAAACCGGCCAATCAAATTCGAAAGTTTCGCATCAAATTATCGAAATTCGTTATGAAACTCCGAACCAAGTTCGCAAGCAAGTTCTCAAATTGCAAACGATTTTGACGGTAAATTTTAAAAACTAAACTTATTGTATTAAACTTATTATAATTTTAAACCTGAAATTATTATTATTATGATATTATTTATTATTAAATGAATAAGGTTAATACAATAAGTTCAGTTTTTAAAATTTACCGTCAAAATCGTTTGCAATTTGCGAACTTGCTTGCGAACTTGGTTCGGAAATTCATAACAAATTTCGATAATTTGATGCGAAACTTTCGAATTTGATTGGCCGGTTTCCAATCAACTTGATGATCACTTGTTTATAGTTCCCAAATTTCCAACCAATCTCGCAACTGGCGTGGCCAAAGTTTCGTGAAATCAACTGTAAAAATACTGTAAAGTCCGTTTTGCGCATCAGTTCTGCTCATAACAAAATATTGCATTGCACATAAACATTGCCCAAATTTTGCATCTTTCGAATATTTTTGAATTGAAACGTAGGTTTATATTAATTTACAAGCATAGACAACCTGAAAAGTGTTAGATATTCAGTTGGTATGCCATATTTTACAAATATACCAGTTCAAAATGTAAACAAAGCGTTTGTTTACATTACGGACTTTACAGCATCTTTAATATCAAGCGCAATGAACTTCATAATTATGAATATAATTTATATGAATTGTGGTGGGAATCACACCTCATATATATCGGCCTGTTACTTTTGGCGTGCTTGCTTATCACACCTTTAGATATTCTCTGAGATACTGCGCAAGGGCTTCGGTGGCGCAGTCGTCAGAGCAAGCGCCTTTCACCTCCAAGAACGTGGTTTCGATTCTCGCTATGGGTCCAATGTGAAAAGAGTCAGTGAACGCTCTGCCGAAAGTCGTGGGTTTTGTGATTTAATTCAAGTATACATACATATATATATATATACATACATATACATACATATATATATATATATATATATATATATATATATATATATATATATATATATATATATATATATATATATATATATATTATTGGTGTAGACTAAGACATGATATCTGAAGATAATTTAATAAAACCTAAACCTATTTACGATAAAAGTTACTCGAGTTTCACGCACAAAGGCGATCATCAGACTAAAGTGCTTTTACGGTGGATTGTAGTTATAAGCGTAAAATTTCCTTTCGTGACAACACTTAGCTATTAATTCTGATCTTTTATTCAGTAGTGATTGTTTATCTGCATTTAAAATGCAGATTTTCTCGGATAGGCACAAGTTGCATATCTTTCCTCCACTCCTATAAGCATTTGCACGCTTAAGGATTTTCCACTCGATTGCGTAAGCTGTGTCGGATTCCTTTAATTCCCAGATGAACTTCGAGAGCGTTGTACTTCCAGCGTGCTCAACATTGTTGAAGGATGATTTGTGGTTTCGGTACCGCGTTTTGAATTCGTTTTCTGTCATTCCTATGTATATTTTAGATGGCTGGTTCGATGGGGTCACTGTAGCTTGGTATACAATGCTCTTTGTCTTGCATGCATTGTTTAATGGGCAGTTATTCTCGTCTTGGCAATTACACTGACTGTTAACGTCATTTGTCGGGCTGGGTTTAAGAATTTTAGCATTATGTTGCTTGATTATAGATTCTATGTTATCCATGCAGCTATAGCTTACTTTACAGCTATTTCTATTAAAGGCTGGCCGTAGCTGGTGGCCTATTGGGAAATGCTTGTCTATTAATTGCAGGAAACGCATGCCGACGTTCGTTCGGACATTCATGCTGTACGGCGGGTTGAACCATAATATATTCCTTCTGCGGTTCCTGCGAGGGGGTGATGGTTGGGAATATTCTAGTTTGCTGGTAAACCCACTACATTGAAGGGCGCTATCGTAGGTGGGGGCTGCTCTAGCGAATTCCTCGGGGTTGCATGAAAGCGACAAAACCCTCTTGGATATAGTCGATGGTAGCTGCTTAAGTATGGGAGGTGGATGGTTCGATTGAGAATTGATGTATGATGGCGGGTCATCTGGTTTCCTATATGGCACGTATTTGCCATTGGATAGATTTAGGATAGATATATATATATATATATATATATATATATATATATATATATATATATATATATATATATATATATATATATATATATATATATATATATATTTATATATATTTATATATATATATATATGAGAAAATTTGTATAAATTAACGCGTGCACTTTCTATATGGTAGGTCTTTTCATTTTAAATCAGTTAGGTAATAGGTTTCGCAAGGAAAACATCGGCCTTTATAGAGATGATGGTTTGCTATTATAAAAAGCAAATCCGCCCGTTTACTGGACAAAACTAGAAAAGAGTTACACAAAATTTCCGAGCAATTTGACCTGAAAATCACCGCCGAAGTAAAATTGAACGTTGTAAATTTTTTAGATGTTACTTTCGACCAGAACAACGCAAAACACAAACCACACAGGAATCCCAATGACGATCCATTGTACATTGATTTAATTGCATTCAACGAGACACAACTGGACCTGAGTATTTCTGATGGCCTCATTCATTTAGATGGTTATGAGTTTGTTAGAAAGGATCGACCCCGCAACGGAGGTGGAGTTTGTATATACCTTCGTAGCTCCATAAATTACAAAATAAGATCGGCTAGAACTCATTCCCCATGAATTGGAGGCTGTTTGCTTGGAAATTGCTAAACCACAAAGTAAACCATTTATTGTCACTACAACTTATCGACCACCAAATGCAAATGCAGAATTTTTTGATCATTTGAAAAAACTTATTAAACAAATCGATGATGAAAATAAAGAAATGTACATCTTAGGTGACTTAAATTGCAACTTGTTAGAAAAAAAACCTCTTTTCAATATGCCAACAAACAAACTAAACTCATTATATGAATTATACCAATTATCCCAGTTGATAAATGAACCAACTCGGGTTACTATGACAACATCTAGCCTTATTGACCATGTAGTCACTAATACACCTGAGAAAATTTCACACTCTTGTGTTGTGCACACTGGAATTAGTGACCACAGTCTAATTTATGCAATCAGAAAAATTAGAGTTTTTCAAAAGGCTAATAATGATTTTGTTGAAATTAGAAATATGAAAAATTTTAATGAGACGAATTTTGCAGATGAACTTCTTAATCAACATTGGGAATACATATACTTTTTCGGTGATGATCCAAACGCCATGTGGGAAATATGGAAAGAACTTTTTCTAGAAGGTCTAAATAAACATGCTCCAATACAACATAAAAAACTAAGTCCAGAAAGGTGCCTTGGATAACAAACAAAATTAAGGGTCTCATAAGTTCGAGAGACAAACTAAAAAGAAAAGCAATTATCGCCAAGTTAGAAACTGATTGCTCAAACTACAAAAAAGTTAGAAATCAAGTAAATATTGAACTAAGAAATGCTAAAAAGAATTATTACTCCTCAAAAATTGCCGATCAAAAACACAATCCAAAGAAAGCATGGAAGTCAATTAGTAACTTGCTGGGCAAACAAAACAAACATTCAAAAGTAAACGAACTCAAATTAGGAGAAATATTTTAAACAATCCAAAAGACATTGCAGAGGGATTTAATAGCTATTTCTCAAATATTGGACCAGATCTAGCGAGTCAAATTCACACATCAAGTTGTAATTTTGAGACTTATGTCAAAAAAGCTAAATCGGAATTTGCTGCATTCCAACATACTAATGTTAATAATGTTTATCAGTTGCTGAGTATCCGGATTATCAAGCAACAACGCAACTGGACTTGACAAAATATCATGTAAAATTATAACGATAGCTGCACTAGTCAGAGCAGATTCATTGACATATATTTTTAATCAGGCTATTATTCTATCCTCCTTTCCTGATGAATGGAAAATGGCAAGAGTTATACCGCTCTACAAAAGTGGCCATCGAAATATACCTGGAAACTATAGGCCCATTTCAATTCTACCAACCATGAGCAAAATAATGGAACGAATTTTATACAATCAACTTTACAATTATTTAACTGAATTTGGACTACTAAGTGGTGCCCAAATTGGTTTCCGAAAATTTCACTCTACAGCAACAGCTCTTTTAGACTGTACTAATGACTGGTATATGAATATGGATAAAAAAATATTTAACCTGGTAGTTTTTATAGACTTAAAGAAAGCATTTGATACTGTCAATCATGACATTCTACTGAAAAAGCTGGAATTTTATGGAATAAAAGGTCAAGCTCTTGACTTATTAAAATCATATCTTTCAAATCGACACCAAAAGTGTCAAGTAGAAAGTTTTGTTTCATCAGAACACTTGATGAAATGTGGTGTACCACAAGGTTCTATTTTGGGACCATTGCTGTCCTTGTTGTACATCAACGACTTACCCGAGTGTCTTAAAAATACAAGACCTCGGCTATTTGCTGATGATACAAACCTCACAGCCTCTAGTCACTCCATAACTGATATTGAGATTGCAGTAAATTCTGATCTAGAGAACCTTAGGAACTGGTTAATGGCTAATAAACTTAGCTTGAATGTCGCTAAAACAGAATTTATGTTCATTGGCTCTCCACAAATGATAAGAAATTCTTCAAATTCTCAACCAAATATTTAAATTGAAAACAAACAAATCCAACAAGTTAATAAATCCAGAACTCTGGGAATAACAATTGATCAGCATTTATCTTGGAAGCCTAATACCGAAAATATTTGCAAAAAAATAACATCAGGAAACGTCGTACGTGTCAAACCATTTAATGCTGAAAGAGATACACTTATCTCCATATACAATCCCATCGTACGTCCCTACTTTGATTATTGTTCTGAAGTTTGGGATGTATTTGGGGAAATACAATCTAAAAGACTACGAAAGCTCCAAAACAGAGCTGCTCGAACTATTTCAAATATGTGCAATGATGTAGATCATTCTATTGCTTTATATGCCTCAGGCTGGAAGCCACTTGATATCATGAGAAAAAAGGCAAAAGCAACAATGATGTACAAAACTCAAAATGGGATAGGCCCCGAATCTCTCACAAACATCTTTACTTATAAAAATGAGATAAAAAATTATAGACTCCGAAGTATTTCAAGTGGTCTTTGTCTGCCACAACCACGCACCAATAGCATGAAAACTAGTTTCATGTATGATGGTGCTAAGCTATGGAACTCTATTCCAAATGAAATTAGGGAAAGCAAATCTCTGTCATGCTTTCAAAAAAATATTGCTGCTCAAAACATCTAAACCCCTTGTCGACAACATATGGCGACTACTCTTCCAGTAGACGCCAAAAAAGTCTCTTTATTGTTGTGTATGAAGGTATTGTTTGGATGTTCGGCCAAGCATACAAATGCGGGCAATTTACTAAATCAGCCAAGTAAATGAACAGAATTAAACGAGGTGAGGATATGGTCTGGATATGAAGTGCTCTGCAATCTGATTGGTTCTCTACTAGCAGGATATTAGCTCATATCCTGCTAGTAGAGAAAAACAAAATCGCGGCTCAAATCGAATTTCCGACGTTTGATGCACTGATGAGGCCCATAAGGCCGAAACGGTACCGTCCTATATATATATATATATATATATATATATATATGTATATGTATATATATATATATATATATATATATCATCAGGTGGTGAGTAATTTCGAAAATATAGGTTGCTTTTATGCTACCGAAAGAATGCGCGGAATGCGTGTAGGCGAAACAATGCTTAGGCGAAACAATTAATGCTTAGGCGTAACAGTGGTTAGTCGAAACAATGCTTGAGTCATAAAATTTTGTTAACGACCTTGTTTACTCGAAACCGGTTTTTTTGACAACACTTGCCGAAAATTTCGCTTCTTTTATTAAGTAAATTATCTTTGTTTATGTCTTTCATAATGCAAAATTTTTCTTCCAAACATAAATTGCAGCGTTTTGATCCCCCTGTGTACGAAATAGCGTGTTTTAAAATTGACCATTTGATGGTATAATCCTGATTCTTTTCTTTTAATTTCCAAATATGTTTCGAAAGTTCCGTTTTGTTTGAGTCTTTTTTATGACGAAAAGATGAAGTGTGGTTAGCGTAACGTTCCTTAAATATAGTCGCTCTCATACCAATGTAGTGTTTAGTGTCGTTCGTGTTGCTCGTTGTGACTGTGGCTTTGTAAATAATGTTGTTGGTCATTCATTGTTTCGGTAGTGGACAAATGTTTTTGTTGTCGCAGTTACATGAGTTGTCAGTTTCCGTATTCTGCGATTGGCTGTTCCTACTTATATGTGCGTTGTGCATGTTTGGTGATTAGAAACTTAACGTTGTTCATGCAACTATAGCTTATTTTTAAAGTGTTTTTGTTGAAAATCTTGTGTAGTTTGTGCTGTGGTGGAAAGTGTTTGTCAATTAAACTTAAGAATTCCCTCCTATGTTCGTGTTAACACTCTTACTAAATGGTGGGTTGAACCAAATTATGTTGCGTTGCCTATTCCTACGTGTCCGTTGAGATGTATTCTGAGTGTACGTAAATTCGTGATCAAAGTTACTGTGTCTGGTAAATAGGCGTAGATTCCTTAAATGTTTGTACGTCCGATGAGAGAAGTGCAATACGTTTGTTGATAGCCGTATAATTATTGTCTTGTAATGCTTGGTGGATGGTTTGATTGAATGTCTGTTGATGTAGATAGAAAGATAGAAAAACTTTATTTATCCACGCTAACCCTGTCAACCGAAGCTGATTTCGACAGGGGGCGTGTAAGAAGAAAATTACAGTAGTAGGAAAGAAATTACAGATGTATAAACATAGTTACATGAATAGTTATTTACAAATAGTAGAAATAGTATTAAGTAGTACAAATAGTATAGAAATAGTATAATAGTTATTTACGAATCGTGGAACTATTAGTATATTTGTTTAGAAAATATGAGCAGCAATATTTTTTTGAAAGCATGACAGAGATTTGCTTTCCCTAATTTCATTTGGAATAGAGTTCCATAGCTTAGCACCATCATACATGAAACTAGTTTTCATGCTATTGGTCCGTGGTTGTGGCAGACAAAGACCACTTGAAATACTTCGGAGTCTATAATTTTTTATCTCATTTTTATAAGTAAAGATGTTTGTGAGAGATTCGGGGCCTATCCCATTTTGAGTTTTGTACATCATTGTTGCTTTTGCCTTTTTTCTCATGATATCAAGTGGCTTCCAGCCTGAGGCATATAAAGCAATAGAATGATCTACATCATTGCACATATTTGAAATAGTTCGAGCAGCTCAGTTTTGGAGCTTTCGTAGTCTTTTAGATTGTATTTCCCCAAATACATCCCAAACTTCAGAACAATAATCAAAGTAGGGACGTACGATGGGATTGTATATGGAGATAAGTGTATCTCTTTCAGCATTAAATGGTTTGACACGTACGACGTTTCCTGATGTTATTTTTTTGCAAATATTTTCGGTATTAGGCTTCCAAGATAAATGCTGATCAATTGTTATTCCCAGAGTTCTGGATTTATTAACTTGTTGGAAATGTAACCAAGCCCAAAATTTGTAACCGAGTTATCTACTCGTGTGATGGTTTTGTCATTTTGTTAATTTTTTTTTGTATTGTATGAATTGTACAGCTACTCGATCTATAGTTGTACAAACTTGTGCTAAATTGGACTCGTAAAATTAAGCCGGGGAAGCGTAGCAACGTGGAAGAGTTGGAATGGCAAAGGTGGTGGTTACTTGCTATAGAAACTTGGGTTGTGGAAAGAAGGCGAATGTAGCAATGCCTAGCCGATGACGGAGATTCAAGAATACCAACTTCGGAGATTCAAGAATACCAAACTCTGTGTGATTCTTATGTTATTGGAATTTAGTTTAGCACTTATTTCAATTTTTCTTTTAAGTTTTCTTCCATTCTCACGATTAATCAGGGATGGCAGCGCCCATGTCAACGTCTTGAATCGCCACGCCGATCCAAAGGCGGGCTAGAGCTGTTTTGGGCTCGTGGGCCAAGGTTCTTAATTCCTTCCGGCTATTTACATCCGAATTGAATGGAAGCATAACGGTGTGAAAAGTAAAAAAATTCTGTCGTATATCTTCAATGGTATCGTGCATTGTATTCGCATGTAGGAAGATCATGATTGGCTATAATAAAAATTATGTTCTACCTTGTGACGACACAGTTGAAGAATTTGAAGTTTCTGTTGACGTGGCAGCAGTTGGATCAACAACAGTAGCTGGTGTTGGCGAGATATCTTTCGATGCTAAAACAAATGATGTAAAATATGGGAATTTTTTAAAAGTTCATCAAGTTTGTTTCTTTCTAGTCATAGTGGATTGGTAAATATACAAATTAGGCTATATTTTCTTAATACCACCGCTATACAGTACATATGCATTGCAGAACTTAGGATAATTGACATGCACAGTTACTAATCGAGCCCTGGCATGTTCAATAATAGAACAAATGTAACCAAGCACAAAATTGTAACCGAGTTATCTACTCGTGTGATGGTTTTGTCATTTTGTTAATTTTTTTTGTATTGTATGAATTGTACAGTTATTCGATCTATAGTTGTACAAACTTGTGCTAAATTTGACTCGTTAAAGGAAGCCGGGGAAGCGTAGCAACGTGGAAGAGTTGGAGTGGCAAAGGTGATGGTTACTTGCTATAGAACCTTGGGTTGTGGAAAGAAGGCGAAGGTAGCAATGCCTAGCCGATGATGGAGACACAAGAATACCAACCTCTGTGTGATTCTTATATTAGTTGTATTTAATTTAGCACTTATTTCAATTTTTCTTTCAAGTTTTCTTGCACATCAACCTCTTGAAACGTCACGCCGATCCAAAGGCTGGCTAGAGCTGTTTTTTCGTATATCTTCAATGGTATTGTGCATTGTATTCGCATGTAGGAATATCACGATTCGCTATAATAAAAATTATGTTTTACCTTGTGACGACACAGTCGAAGAATTTGAAGTTTCTGTTGACGTGGTAGCAGTTGGATCAACAACAGTAGCTGGGGTTGGCGAGATATCTTTCGGTGCTAAAACGAATGATGTAAAATATGGGAAATTTTTAAAAGTTCTGCAGCAAGTTTGTTTCTTTCTAGTCATAGTGTATTGGTAAATATACAAATTAGGCTATAATTTCTTAATACCACCGCCATACAGTACATATGCATTGCAGAACTTTGGATAATTGACATGCACAGTTAATAATCGATCCCTGACTTGTTTAATAATAGAACAAATGTAACCAAGCACAATATTTGTAACCGAGTTATCTACTCGTGTGCTGGTTTTCGTATTTTGTTAATTTTTTTGTATTTTATGAATTCTACAGTTGTTCGATCTATAGTTATACAAAGCTTGTGCTAAATTGAACTCGTATAAGGAAGGCAGGCATGCGTTGCGACGTGGACGAGTTGGAATGGTAAAGGTGGTCGTTACTCGTTATAGAAACTTGTGTTGTGGGAAGAAGGCGAAGGTAGCAATGCCTAGCCGATGACGGAGATTCAAGAATACCAAGCTCTGTGTGATTCTTATATTAGTTGTATTTAATTTAGCACTTATTTCAATTTTTCTTTTAAGTTTTCTTGTACGTCAACCTCTTGAAACGTCACGCCGATCTAAAGGCGGGCTAGAGCTGTTTTGTCGTATATCTTCAATGGTATCGTGCATTGTATTCGCATGTAGGAAGATCACGATTCGCTATAATAAAAATTATGTTCTACCTTGTGACGTCACAGTCGAAGAATTTGAAGTTTCTGTTGACGTGGCAGCAGTTGGATCAACAACAGTAGCTGGTGTTGGCGAGATATCTTTCCGAAAAATCTGTTATGCCACCTTTATAAAACGTCCGCCATGCAGGTTTGAGCGCATAATGCATTGTGGTTGACAACCTCCCCCCTGACAACCCAAACAGTAAATGAGGCTAGGTCGTCAAGCAGACACGGCAGTAATTATCGGGCTTTCTAAGTTCCATAGAATTTGGGTTTCGAAACATTTTGTTAAAAATCCATTCCCGATTGAAGTATTCGTGTCGCCGATTTGAGAACGGGAATCGTTAACCTTTGCATCGATTCCTATCGCCTACGATGACAGTCGCAGGCACACAGTGTAAAGTCGCCCAAAAATAAAAGATGATCAAACACAAGCAAATTAGCCAAGTAGATATAATTTTAAAATATACATTACAAATTTTACTGTGTAGTATATTCTATAATTACATATTTACTATATACTAATACGTACACGGCTGGGCGGCCTGTTGTGCATGTCAATTAACCAAAGGTCTGCAATGCATAGGAAATATATAGCGGTAATATTAAGAAAAATTAGCCTAATCTGTACATTTACCCATTCACTATGATAACAGATCAGAGAAACAACCTTGATGAAATTTCAAAAATTTCCCATATTTTACATTATTCGTTTTAGCACCGAAAGACATCCCGCCAACACCAGCTGCAGATCCAACTGCTCCAACGTCGACACAAATTTTAACTGCTTCAAATGTGACGTTACACGGTAGAACATAATTCTTATTTTAGCCAATTGTGATCTTCCAACATGCGATTACGATGCGCGATACCTTTAAGAATATGCGACAAAATTAATGAATTATTGACTTTTCACGTAGTTATGCTTCCCTTCAATCCGGAAATAAATAGCCGGAAGGAATTAAGAACCTTGTCCAGAAAAAATCTAGCCCGCCCTTGGCTCGGTGTCACGTTTCAAGTCGTCAACTTGGGCGCTACCATCCCATACGAAAAATTAGCCTAATTTCTATATTCTCTGATTCATTATGATTAGAGAGAAACAATCTTGATGAAATTACAAAAATTTCACACATTCTACATCATCCGTTTTAGCACCGAAAAATATCTCGCCAGCAACAGCCCCTGTTGTTGATTCAACTGCTGCCACGTCAACAGAAACTTCAACTGCTTCAACTGTGTCGTCGTCACAAGGTAGGACATAATTTTAATTATAGCCAAGCATGCATATGATCTTCCTCCATGCGATTACAATGTACGATACCATTGAAGATATGCGACAGTATTTTTGGCTTTTCACGCCGTTATGCTTCCCTTCAACCCGGAAATAAATAGCCGGAAGGAATTAAGAACCTTGTCCTGAGGACCAAGAATGACCTAAGCCGCCTTTGGCCAGGTGAGACGTTTCAAGTCGTCGACGTGGGCGCTACCATCCCAGATTAACCGTGACAATGCAAGAAATCTTAAAAGAAAAATTGGAATAAGTGCCAAACTAAATACAATTAATATAAGAATCACAAAGAGTTTGGTACCCCTGATGCTCCGTCATCGGCTAGACATTGCTACCTTCGCCTTCTTCCCACAACACAAGTTTCTATAACGAGTAACGACCACCTTTACCATTCCAACTCGTCCACGTCGCAACGCATGCCTGCCTTCCTTATACGAGTTCAATTTAGCACAAGCTTTGTATAACTATAGATCGAACAACTGTAGAATTCATAAAATACAAAAAAATTAACAAAATACGAAAACCAGCACACGAGTAGATAACTCGGTTACAAATATTGTGCTTGGTTACATTTGTTCTATTATTAAACAAGTCAGGGATCGATTATTAACTGTGCATGTCAATTATCCAAAGTTCTGCAATGCATATGTACTGTATGGCGGTGGTATTAAGAAAATATAGCCTAATTTGTATATTTACCAATCCACTATGACTAGAAAGAAATTAACTTGCTGAACTTTTAAAAATTTCCCATATTTTACATCATTTAATTTGTTTTAGCACCGAAAGATATCTCGCCAACACCAGCTACTGTTGTTGATCCAACTGCTGCCACGTCAACAGAAACTTCAAATTCTTCGACTGTGACGTCACAAGGTAGAACATAATTTTTATTATAGCGAATCGTGATCTTCCTACATGCGAATACAATGCACGATACCATTGAAGATATACGACAAAACAGCTCTAGCCCGCCTTTGGATCGGCGTGACGTTTCAAGAGGTTGACGTACAAGAAAACTTAAAAGAAAAATTGAAATAAGTGCTAAATTAAATACAACTAATATAAGAATCACACAGAGCTTGGTATTCTTGAATCTCCGTCATCGGCTAGGCATTGCTACCTTCGCCTTCTTCCCACAACACAAGTTTCTATAACGAGTAACGACCACCTTTACCATTCCAACTCGTCCACGTCGCAACGCATGCCTGCCTTCCTTATACGAGTTCAATTTAGCACAAGCTTTGTATAACTATAGATCGAACAACTGTAGAATTCATAAAATACAAAAAAATTAACAAAATACGAAAACCAGCACACGAGTAGATAACTCGGTTACAAATATTGTGCTTGGTTACATTTGTTCTATTATTAAACAAGTCAGGGATCGATTATTAACTGTGCATGTCAATTATCCAAAGTTCTGCAATGCATATGTACTGTATGGCGGTGGTATTAAGAAATTATAGCCTAATTTGTATATTTACCAATACACTATGACTAGAAAGAAACAAACTTGCTGCAGAACTTTTAAAAATTTCCCATATTTTACATCATTCGTTTTAGCACCGAAAGATATCTCGCCAACCCCAGCTACTGTTGTTGATCCAACTGCTACCACGTCAACAGAAACTTCAAATTCTTCGACTGTGTCGTCACAAGGTAAAACATAATTTTTATTATAGCGAATCGTGATATTCCTACATGCGAATACAATGCACAATACCATTGAAGATATACGAAAAAACAGCTCTAGCCAGCCTTTGGATCGGCGTGACGTTTCAAGAGGTTGATGTGCAAGAAAACTTGAAAGAAAAATTGAAATAAGTGCTAAATTAAATACAACTAATATAAGAATCACACAGAGGTTGGTATTCTTGTGTCTCCATCATCGGCTAGGCATTGCTACCTTCGCCTTCTTTCCACAACCCAAGGTTCTATAGCAAGTAACCATCACCTTTGCCACTCCAACTCTTCCACGTTGCTACGCTTCCCCGGCTTCCTTTAACGAGTCAAATTTAGCACAAGTTTGTACAACTATAGATCGAATAACTGTACAATTTATACAATACAAAAAAAATTAACAAAACGACAAAACCATCACACGAGTAGATAACTCGGTTACAATTTTGTCCTTGGTTACATTTGTTCTATTATTGAACATGCCAGGGCTCGATTAGTAACTGTGCATGTCAATTATCCAAAGTTCTGCAATGCATATGTACTGTATAGCGGTGGTATTAAGAAAATATAGCCTAATTTGTATATTTACCAATCCACTATGACTAGAAAGAAACAAACTTGATGAACTTTTAAAAATTTCCCATATTTTACATCATTTGTTTTAGCATCGAAAGATATCTCGCCAACACCAGCTACTGTTGTTGATCCAACTGCTGCCACGTCAACAGAAACTTCAAATTCTTCAACTGTGTCGTCACAAGGTAGAATATAATTTTTATTATAGCCAATCATGATCTTCCTACATGCGAATACAATGCACGATACCATTGAAGATATACGACAGAATTTTTTTACTTTTCACACCGTTATGCTTCCATTCAATTCGGATGTAAATAGCCGGAAGGAATTAAGAACCTTGGCCCACGAGCCCAAAACAGCTCTAGCCCGCCTTTGGATCGGCGTGGCGATTCAAGACGTTGACATGGGCGCTGCCATCCCTGATTAATCGTGAGAATGGAAGAAAACTTAAAAGAAAAATTGAAATAAGTGCTAAACTAAATTCCAATAACATAAGAATCACACAGAGTTTGGTATTCTTGAATCTCCGAAGTTGGTATTCTTGAATCTCCGTCATCGGCTAGGCATTGCTACATTCGCCTTCTTTCCACAACCCAAGTTTCTATAGCAAGTAACCACCACCTTTGCCATTCCAACTCTTCCACGTTGCTACGCTTCCCCGGCTTAATTTTACGAGTCCAATTTAGCACAAGTTTGTACAACTATAGATCGAGTAGCTGTACAATTCATACAATACAAAAAAAAATTAACAAAATGACAAAACCATCACACGAGTAGATAACTCGGTTACAAATTTTGGGCTTGGTTACATTTGTTCTATTATTAAACATGCGAAGGCTCGATTAGTAACTGTGCATGTCAATTATGCAAAGTTCTGCTATACATATGTACTGTATAGCGGTGGTATTAAGAAAAATTAGCCTAATTTGTATATTTACCCATTCATTATGATTAGAGAGAAACAACCTTGATGAATTTTTAAAAAAATTCCCATATTTTACATCATTTGTTTTAGCACCGAAAGATATCTCGCCAACAACAGCTACTCTTGTTGATCCAACTGCTGCTACGTTAACACAAAGTTTAACTGCTTCAACTGTGTCATCACAAGGTAGAACATAATTTTAATTATAGCCAATCATGATCTTCCTACATGCGATTACAATGTACGATACCATAGAAGATATGCCACAGCGTTTTTGACTTTTCACGCCGTTATAGCTCCCTTCAACCCGAACGACAATAGCTGGAAGGAATTAAGAACCTTGTCCGAAGGGCTCAGAACAGCTCTAGCCCGCCTTTGGATCGGCGTGACGATTCAAGACGTTGACGTGGGCGCTGGCATCCCTGATTAATCGTGAGAATGGAAGAAAACTTAAAAGAAAAATTGAAATAAGTGCTAAACTAAATTCCAATAACATAAGAATCACACAGAGTTTGGTATTCCTGATCTCCGTCATCGGCTGGGCATTGCTACCTTCGGTTTCTTCTTACAACCCAAGTTTCTATAGCAAGTAAACACCACCTTTGCCATTCCAACTCATCCACGTTGCAAAGCTTCCCCAGCTTCCTTTTGCGAGTCCTATTTAGCACAAGTTTGTAAAACTATAGATCGATCGCGAATAACTGTACAATTCATAGGACACAAAAAAAATTAACAAAATGTCAAGACCATCACACGAGTAGATAACTCAGTTACAAATTTTGTGCTTGGTTACATTTGTTCTATTATTAAACATGCCAGGGCTCGATTACGAGCTGTGCATGTCAATTATCCAAAGTTCTGCAATGCATATATGTTTTAAAATTTCCCATATTTTACATCATTTGTTTTAGCACCGAAAGATATCTCGCCAACACCGGCTACTGTTGTTGATCCAAATGCTGCCACGTCAGCAGAAACTTCAAATTCTTCAACTGTGTCGTCACAAGGTAGAACATAATTTTTATAATAGCCAATCATGATCTTCCTAAATGGGATTACAATGTACTATACCATTGATGATATGCGACAGAATTTTTACTTTCCTCGCCGTTATGCTTCCCTTCAACCCGTAAATAAATAGCCGGAAGGAATTAAGAACCTTGTCCAGAGGGCCAAGAATGGCCTAAGCCGCCTTTGGCCTGGTGAGACGTTTCAAGTCGTCGACATGGGCGCTACCATCTCAGATTAACCGAGACCATGCAAGAAAACTTAAAAGAAAAATTGGAATAAGTGCTAAATTAAATACAACTAATATAAGAATCACACAGAGTTTGGTACACCTGATGCTCCGTCATCGGCTAGACATTGCTACCTTCGCCTTCTTCCCACAACCCAAGTTTCTTTAACGAGTAACCACCACCTTTACCATTCCAACTCGTCAACATCGCTACGGTTTCCCGTCTTCCTTATGCGAGTGCAATTCAGCCCAAGCTTTGTATAACTATAGATGGAATAACTGCAGAATTCATACAATACAAAAAAAAATTAACAAAATATCAAAACCATCACACGAGTAGATAACTCGACTACTAATTTTGTGCTTGGCTACATTTGTTCTATTATTGAACATGCCAGGGCTCGATTAATAACTGTGCATGTCAATTATCCCAAGTTCTGCAATACATAAGTACTGTATAGCGGTGGTATTAAGAAAATATAGCCTAATTTGTATATTTACCAATCCACTATGACTAGAAAAAAACAAACTTGATGAACTTTTAA
This sequence comes from Paramuricea clavata, assembly GCA_902702795.2. Classification (NCBI taxonomy): domain Eukaryota; kingdom Metazoa; phylum Cnidaria; class Anthozoa; order Malacalcyonacea; family Plexauridae; genus Paramuricea; species Paramuricea clavata. The sequence goes on along the minus strand of CACRXK020000748.1, from coordinate 28,244 downwards.
AAATTTCCCATATTTTACATAATTTGTTTTAGCACCGAAAGATATCTCGCCAACACCGGCTACTGTTGTTGATCCAACTGCTGCCACGTCAACAGAAACTTCAAATTCTTTAACTGTGTCGTCACAAGGTAGAACATAATTTTTATAATAGCCAATCATGATCTTCCTACATGCGATTACAATGTACGATACCATTGATGATATGCGACAGAATTTTTACTTTCCACGCCGTTATGCTTCCCTTGAACCCGGAAATAAATATCCGGAAAGATTTAAAAACCTTGTTCCGAGGGCCCAGAACGGCTTAAGCCGCCTTTGGCTCCGGGTGACGTTTCAAGTCGTCGACGTGGGCCCTACCATCTCAGATTAACCGTGACAATGCAATAAAACTTAAAAGAAAAATTGGAATAAGTGCCAAACTAAATACAACTAATATAAGAATCACACAGAGTTTGGTATTCCTGATGCTCCGTCATCGGCTGGGCATTTCTACCTTCGCCTTCTCCTCACAATCCAAGTTTCTATAACAAGGAACCACCACCTTTACCATTCCATCTCTTCCACGTCGCTACGCTCCCCCGCCCTCTTTATACGAGTGCAGTTTACCACAAGCTTTGTATAACTATATATAGATCGAATAACTGTAGAATTCATACAATACAAAAAAATTAACAAAATGTAAAGTAGATAACTCGGTTGCAAATTTTGTGCTTGATTACATTTGTTCTATTATTCAACATGACAGAGATGGATTATTAACTGCATGTGCGTGTCAATTATCCATATAGTTCTGCAATGTATATGTACTGTATAGCCTTCGCCTTCTAAACACAATCCAAGTTTCTATAACAAGGAACCACCGTACCACCTTTACCATTCCAACTCTTCCACGCCGCTACGCTTGCCCGCCCTCCTTATACGAGCGCGATGTAGCACAAGCTTTGTATAACTATAGATCGAATAACTGTAGAATTCATACAATACAAAAAAATTACTAAAATGTCAAAATCATCACACGAGTAGATAAATCAGTTACAAATTTTGTTGTTGGTTACATTTGTTCTATTATTAAACATGACAGGATCGATTATTAATTGCGCGTGTCAACTATCCATACTTCTGCAATGCATATGTACTTTATAGGAATTATAGCGTTGGTATTAAGAAAAAATAGCTTAATTTGTATATTTTCCCATTCATTATGATTAGAAAGAAACAAACTTGATGAAATTTCAAAAAAATTCCCATATTCAAAATCACTCGTTTTAGACGAGAAGGGTATCTCGCCAATACCAGCTCCTGTTGTTGATCCAACTGCTGCCACGTCAACAGAAACTTCAACTGCTTCAACTGTGTCGTCACAAGGTAGAACACTATTTTTATTATAGCCAATCATGATCTTCCTACATGCGATTACAATATACGATACCATTGAAGATATGCGACAGAATATTTTTTACTTTTCACGCCGTTATGCTTCCCTTCAGCCCGGAAATAAGTAGCTGGAAGGAATTAAGAACCTTGTCCCGAGCTCGCAGAACGGCCTAATCCGCCTTTGACTCGGTGTGAGGTTTCGAGTCGTCAACGTGGGAGCTATCATCCCAGATTAACCGTGACAATGCAAGAAAACTTAGTAGGAATATTGGAATGAGTGCTAAACTAAATACAACTAATATAAGAATCACCAGAGTTTGGTACACCTGATGCTCCGTCATCGGCTAGACATTGCTACCTTCGCCTTCGATCTCCCCACAATCCAAGTTTCTATAACGAGTAACAACCACCTTTACCATTCCAACTCTTCCACGTCGCTACGCTTCCCCGGCTTCCTTATACGAGTTCAATTTATTACAAGCTTTGTATAAGTATAGATCGAATAACTGGAGAATTGATACAATACAAAAAAATTACTACCCTAAATTCGGGCTTGGCCTAACTAGATCCTACACCGGCCCCTATCGACTAACGCGATACTACAAAGAGGATCTAGATAAAATAATCTGAAAAGGTTTAATTAAGTAAGATAGTTTGCAGCACTTATTGATCACCGTCTATCTTTGTCTCATCCAACACATACAACTTTTGCACATCTCTCCTGAACTTTCCACTTCTGATTCGAATAATAACTTGACGAACGGTTTCATGTTTATCCGGAAAACTTCTTCCACAATTGCCATTGGCCACTGTCTGCGCGAGCATCCACTATCGACCAATAACACGAGATCCTTTACTTGAATATTTCTTGCTTGTTTCCGCTATTTCCGCCGCAGTTGTAACGTGGATAAATATTTACTAATCCAACGCTTTTCGGTAACACTTACTGAGCTTGCCTCCATCGTCTGCCGAAACGATTCGCACCCACGAATACACCGCGCGGTAAATACGAGTTAGATCTCAGTAGTAACAAGTTACTCGGGGTTAACAGGTCTAAGTCGTCGAGTTGACCTTCACCACGTACAAGCGGTCGATCATTGAGTATTCTCTCTACCCTTATACTAACAAGGTTACCAGACTAGTGTCTCATCATCGAGTGTTTGTTCGGTCGTCAGAGAAGCCAAAATCCGTCGGATGGAACGTATAACTCGCTCCCATACTCCACCAGTGTGGCTCGCTGATGGTGGATTGAAGTGCCATGTCATACCTTTCATTCTCAATTGGTCGTAAATCTTCAACTGCTCTTCGTCCGACCGGATGTTCTTGAATTCATCTTTCAATATATACCGGAGGCTCCGACAAAGTTTGTCCCGTTGTCGCTGTACATATGCATATCCGTAAGGACACCTCGGCGCGCCGTAAAACGGCTGAAGGCACACAGAAAGGACTCTGCGTCGAGGGAATGCGCCACTTCGATGTGAACCGCGCGTGTTGACATATACATAAAGACACACCACATCTCTTAGCCATGCTGCGATCTCTTTTGACGAAGAGAGGTCCAAAATAGTTCACTCCAGTTGATACAAACGGATTTTCCCAGGCAGTGACACGCGGCGTGGGAAGTGGAGGCATGATCTGCTCGCACGGTGATGCATACATTTTACAACAGCGAATGCACTTATCGATAATCTACTTAATTCTATATCGCCTTTGGAGGATCCAATACTCTTGTTGGATTGCTGTAAGGACGGTAATGCCGTATCAATAAATCGAAAAGGCGGCGCTGGCTGGGAATCACGACTGGATGCTTCGCGTCGAAACTTATCTTCTCTCGATTTAACCGACCGCAAACACTCACCAAGCCATATTCTCCCATAAATGGTGACAGTGCCGACAATCTGCTCGATTTCTTTACGATTGGACCGGTTCTGTGGGAGCCTTTTGGTTTTGGTTTCAGGCAACCGACTTCGTCGGAAAATGCTACGCGATAAACGTAAAGGATGAGGCGTCTCTTTGCCGTCTGCAATTCTTCGACGGTCAAAGGCTGTTCTCCGGACCCAATGATCCTACGGTGTTTCAAATTAAGAGTTCGAACTTTCGGACGTCGGATATACTTGTGGGCAACTTTTCTTTTTTTTCTTATTTTTCTTTTTTTTCCCCAAGTATCTTGTACGAAATGGAGGAACCGCATGAGCCACGCTATCTCTTTAAGCAGGCGGTACCATGAGGAATAGTATTGGATAATGGAATCTAGCTAGCGTGTCTCCTTTGGGAACTTGCGTCTCGTAAATTTCGACTTCGAATTCGCGCATCCATTACAGACATTCGTCCGACAAAACATTCATCCCTTCTGGACAGTCATTCTTCATTCCCTTGCTGGCCAGTTAGATTCATCATTATGCAGGAATTCCGGCTCGTTTATCCAAAGATTTATCTTGTGCTCGTCACTTGGTCGTTAGCCTCTGGATGCAAAATCTGCCTGGTTAACTTTCGAGTTGACGTATCGCCACTGTGACGGATTCGAATTTTCGTGAATGATGGCAATTGGGTTCTCGACGAACGGTTTGAAGCGGCTAGCCTCGTTATTGATATACTGCCAGACACACGTTGAATCTGTCCAGAATAGAACCGACTCGAACTTCAAATCTAATTCCTCTCGAATCTGGATTTACACACTTTCCAACTATTTACAAGTCATATAATCAAGTTAAGTTAAACTGTTCCGGAGAATAGCTTTAAATCTATGTAGTGGAACACTACTCAACTTCGCAAACCCAGGCAATCGATTCCATAAGCTTGCAGCTGAATAACTTATACCTCTTTCATCATATTATAGTTCTTGGCATTTCAGTAAGAAATCGATATTGTTACTACGAAGGTTATACCTAGTGTTGTTTTTCACATTAAAAAGGTTGGCCATACATTTCGGAGGTTCATTGGTGTGTTTGATTTTATACATAAATATGGCTTTATTACACTTCCTTCGCTTTTCTAATGTTTAATATTTCACTAGATCTTACTTCATATGACTTTCCGGTAATTACTCTTGCTGCTCTGTTTTGCATTTATAGTAGTCTTTGAAGCAAACAATTTCCACAGTTTTCCCACACCATGCTACAATAGTCAAAATAGGGGAGGATCACGGAATTTAAAAATTTAATCACATTAATAACATTTTACACATTAATCATAGTCTGTTGAAACTTTTTTATTCTACGCAATAATGGCTCGCCTTGGGATACTTTAGTAATAATATTTGAAATTTGCTCTTTCCATGAAAGGTTTTCATTTACAATTATAACTTGGGTTTTTGTAAAATTTACTTGTTTCAACTCTTTCACCCGTATTCTAAAAGCTCACTCACACTCACACTGATTGAGTTCAATCTGAGCTTTTCTTGAGTGTTAATGCTGTTTTTGAACAGCTGGAGGGCTAGTGTCATACCTTACTCGGTGACCACTCACGCTCCAGCTATTCAAAAACAGCATTGACACTCAAGAGAAGCTTAGATTGAACCTCCATTCATTGAGTGTGAGTGTGAGTGAGCTTTTAGAATACGGGCGTTTATCTTGCATTTTAATTGCAGTCTCTTGCTGGGTATTTAATATTTTTTGCTTAGATCCTATTACCATATATTCAGTTTTATCCATATTTAAAGTCCGTTTATTGGCCAACAACCACTGGCGCATATTCTCTAAATCAGTACAGAGCTTATCTTCAATCTCGTCAATCGAAATTCCCTCAGCTGTTATGCTGGTATCATCTGCAAATAAACTCGCAGACGAATGTGTTAAACAATTTGGTAAATCATTTGTATAGATTAGGAAAAGTAACGGCCCGAGAGTGGAACCCTGCGGTACGCCACATTGAATCTTTTTTTTGGCTGATAAACACTGGTCAATTTTACTCATCTGTGATCTATCATTTAAGTAGGACCTAAACCACTTCAGTGTACGGTCAGTGCATCCATAAAATAATAATTTTTTAGCCAAGATTTTATGATCCACACAGTCAGTCAAATGCTTTCTTAAGATCCAGAAAAACTACACCATTTAGGTATCCCTTTTCCATATTAATTAACCACTTGTTTGTTACATTAAGTAATGAAGTTTGGGTTGAATAATTTTTTCTAAAGCCTGCCTGTTGTTGAGACAATATATTGTTTGTTTCTAGATATTTATAGAATTGATTGGAAATTAATCTTTCAAACGTTTAGCAACCGCAGAAAGCACCGATATTGGTCTGTAGTTTGTACATTCCGATTTATCCCCTGTCTTATAGATAGGTGAGACAACTGCAGTTTTTAAATCCTCTGCGAAAACTCCAGTTTCAATAGACAGATTAAAAATTGCAGTTAAAGAATGAACTATGACATCAGCAGCATCCTGCAATAGTTTGTGAGATATTTTATCATGCTCAGCTGCTTTGGACACCTTATTAGTTGATAATAGCTTATAGACCTGTTCTACTGATATCGGAGTTCGAATTTAGATTCCTTTTGCCTTATGTAACTCTCCGGTCAAATATTACTGTTTGGTAATTTTTTCGCCAGGTTTGGTCCTACTTCACAAAAGAAGGTATTAAAAGCTTCGGCTATATCTTGCGGTTTAGAAATAGTTTCGTCATTAATCTTAAGTTCAGTTACACTCACTGGTTGTTTTGGAGTTTTTGTTAATCAACTTATTGACTGTATTCCACACCTCTTTAGGATTATTGTTATGTTTGTTCAATTCTCCTCTATAATAATTAGCTTTAGTATGTTTAATTAATCTATTAACACGATTCTTTTCCCTTTTATAAGCCTCATGCATATATTTAGACCCTGTTTTGACAGCTTTTCTTTCAAGGAAATCTCTATAATATATACTCTTCTTAATTGTGTCAGTAATCCAGGGGGCATATTCACTCCTCACTTTACGAGACATAGGTATCAGTGACCATTGTTTGATTTATGTTAACCTGAGTATCAGGCCCTCGGTATTGAAGAGAGCCTGACACAATTCGCCTCTACGGGCTTTCCACCCCCAGAATATCAGCCAATTAAAATTATTTCCGGTTGTAGCATATTTCCGGTTGTCCGCTACAGGTATGTAAATACGCAAATTTCGTTATTTGCAGTTTTGTATAAATTTGAATAAATACGGAGAAAAATCGGTATGTTTTTGTCGAATTAACCACATGATGGAATTCTAAGCGTAAATTATGCCTCATTCGGGGAACCATAGCCCGATGGCTTTTTCCAGGAGTGTAAAGAGACAACATTCGGCGCTCTGAATAGGATTTCTTCTTCCTCGGTCCTCGTGTCATGTTAATAGTTTATTCGAGACAGCTATTCGCTTCAACTGCGTCTGACACAGCGGCTATTGTCTTCAATTTCTGCCTGATGTTGGCATATTAGTTCGAGCGAGCTGACTACTATATCCTTGCAGGTCTTGGAAAACAGCTCGGCAATAAACTGATAAATAAGGCTTCAGCTTTTTGGAACTAAATATTTGAAAATTTCCGACATCCACATATTTTCGTTCTACGGCGACTATTACGGCGAGATATTTAGACACGCTGTCTACTATGACTATGTAGTATTAGTTTTATACCGAGTAAAATGTTGCTGCAAAAGCGTTTTCAACGTCTTTTCGTACTTATTTTGTCATTTTTAGGCTTAATTAATTGAAAATAAATTTCAGAAATAAAGCACTTTATCAGTATATTGACAAAATTACAAATTCTATTTTTGGTGTTTACATACGCCGGTCATATATTTCCGGTTTGAATCACATGATGCGTTTTATCGTCTCTTAGCCAATCAGCATAACATCCAGATTCTGGATGTTGAACATGGCTTTAGAGGCGAATTGTGTCAGGCCCTCTTTCAATACCGAGGGCCTGATACTCAGGTTAGATTTATGTGTGCAGAAAAACTTCAATTCCTCGAAAAGATGCAAAAATTATAAATACAAGGCAATATAAGAACTATGATAAAGAAGCATTTAGGTTCGATTAAAACCAAATGTTTCAATTTGAGCAATATGGTAAAGGCGACCCCAATTATGTGTGGAATGATTGGAAAACAAAATTTTTACTTATCGCTGGTTTACACGCTCCACCTATTTGATCTACACCAGATCTAATAATAATCTCAAGCCTATTACTAAATGCAAGGTCAATTGTTGAACTAGTCGATTCGGTGATTCTAGTTGGCTCATCTATGAATTGCTTAAATTGGAATTCGTTCGTGATATCTATAAGCGACTTTTTATCATTAAAGTCACCAACAAATATTATTTCTTTATTTAAAGAGGAGTTCAGTCCGGAAACGAAAATGTTGTTTCATTAAATTGCTTAAAATATCGATACTCTATAATTCGAGGCGACTGTTTAGTTACCTGAAACTTGCGAACACCATAAATTAAGTAGTGATTGCTAATAGTAATAATTCTTACTCCGCTAGAGGTAATGCAATCTGGTTTTGTTTATAAAAGTGATCAATTAGGGATGCGCTATCCTTAGTTACTCTTGTAGGATCTTTTATTAACTGCATGCTCGTACTGATAAAAAGTTTAGTAATGAAATCCATCTCAGAAACAAGGTGTGTCGGATCACTGCTTAAGATATCTAAATTGACATCTCCAACAATTATACTCTCTTTATCTACATTATCAATCAATCTAAGGCAGTTTTCGAATTTATATAGCGTGTCCATGGAGTCATTCGGATGCCTATACTATGTTGTTATTAATTTTTTTTTTTATTTTTGAAAATTTTAATTGTTAAAATTTCAATATCTGTATCATTAAGATCAGACCTAATACGATAATTGATTGTATCTCGTATGAAGAAGCCAACACCACCACCAGATATATTTCTATGTTTGCCAACCCAAGAAAAACCGTATACCGATATTACATCATCTGGTATAGTGCTATCCATTCTAGATTCGTTAATCGCTAGAACATTAATGTCATTGTTATTTAATACAATTCTTGATTCATCTATATGTTTAGGTAGGCTGGTCTTGAAACCTCCAACTTTTGGCATTAATGAGTCATTAGAGCTAGGTTAGTAGATACCTGATTTTCCTCTTTTTCTCTATCTACTTGGGTATGTCAGAAATATTAGAACTATGATAAAGGTAGTCAAAAATGTTTATTTGAGGAAGGTCTAGTCAATTATTTAGGAAATCTACGTAATTCTTTGCCAATACTATAGTACCCCTCAGCCTAGACCTAGGCCTTTACTCGGCTGGTAATTATCGCAATGGTCATTTGCCTCGTAGAGGCCTAGTAGATTTCACAAGTTCTCAAATTAGCCCCATAACTTTGTGATCCGAAATTGATCAGAAACCAACAACTAAAGCAATTTATACTGTCCAGTAGTTATTACATTAACTATAAAAACATTTTATGACGAAACTAAGTTCAATTTTGTAGTAATATTTTGACTCATTTTGACCTTTCGCAACATAATAATAGTGTAGCTTCAAACTTTATGATAAAAACCCCGATTTTCTAGGCGTGTATACAAATAAAATAGTAAGTTATACTATAAATGAGTTTATTTTACCTGTATCGGTTTAAATTCGCTGTTAAGTTGCAAATAATTCTGTTTGAGAACGCAATAATTGGGCATTTCGCAACCAGGGCAGTTTCAGGGCAGTTTTGGCCTTGTTGTTGGGAAATTCACTAGGCATTTTATTTTATCGCTCATCCTCCGCCCCGCCCCCAAATCACCTAGTCCCAGTCTTTCCATGTGAAAAAGCACTGAATATTAAAAAAATAATAAAATAGAAGGCCTAGGTCTAGGCTGAGTACCCCTAACGTTAAGATGTAAACTCAATGCATTAAGGTAAGAAGCATCGATATTGGCATGGGAAATATAATGCAATCGATGGGTTTTACAAACCTCAGCCAAAAGAAGGTTCGTTTTCCTAATTTTAATGTTCATATCTTCATCTTGCCTCTGAATAATCTCTGATATGGCAATTCTTGTCAGTCCATCCTTTACGATGCTTCTGCACAGAGTTTTTACATCAATCGCAATTTCCCGAGGTTCCTTTCGCTGGACATCATTTGTCCCCACATGTAGCACAACAAGCACGGGATTTCTTTCGAGAGTTAGCTTAACATAATATTTCATGTCTGCGATAGTTGCTCTGGGAAAGGTCTTGACTATGATTTGTTTCACAAAGACTTTACCAACAAAGCGTTTGGAATTTCGAGACAGTCTTTCTGCCCAAAGCTTAAACGTATAAGAAGTGAAATCTCCCCGACTCTTGTGACGCCTTATTCATTGTGGTGAGCTAGACTAGTCTTTCTCTCACAAGTGTGGTATTTGAACCTTTCTCTGTTATCGCATAAGTTATCTTCCCACAACTTCTATCTTTCCCAAACATCTTTACAGGAATTACTCGTAAGCACACTTGATTCTTGATAGGTCAAATGGCACCGCAGTGATCATTCTGAACATTTCCGGTTGGAGATGCGGGTGAGCCTAGCTTTCTCTCTTCGTTTTGGTTTTCGGACACGTCTTTCTTTCTGTCCTTGGTAGTCTCTTCTGGATGGAGCATTGGATGATGGCGCTTTCCGCATCCTGGAACAAAACTGCCACGACTCCTCTTGCAGTTACTGGCAAAATGACCCTTACTGAGACAAAGGTTGAACAGTCTCCTCGTGTTTACGATCCTCTTTCGCTCTTCATAGGGCTTTCCTTGAAAATTAAAGCATTTTTCGATTGTGTGACCATCTCTGTCAAAAAATATACACTTTGGTCTTCCCGTCGGATTTCCTTGCCGTGAATGATCCCCGGAATGTTCCTTTATCACCGTGTTTGAACCGTGTGAAAGGTAAGTAGACACATTTCTGCCCCATCGGGGCCTCTTACCAAATTCCTTTTCTTTGTTGTATCTTGCACTTATGAGTCGCCCGTATTCAGTGTTGGCCAGCTTTCCCTTCTTAACAACAAATCTAGTCAGCTGGCAAAGTCTGGTTCTTTACTCCGATCTCTTGAGTTTCGTGCCTCCTTGGCACACTCATGTTGCTTCTTGAGTTGATATCAGCCTGATAGCCGAGTTTGTTCAATTTCATCTCGCAATTCTCCATATCTCGCGTAAGCTGCATCAATCTTTCGTTTTTGTTCTCTTTGGTTGGTCCTCCTCCAGTGATTTCATCGATGTGGGATGCTGCGACTATGTGTATTTGTCCAAACATCTCATGTGCATTAAGATACACTTGGCTTTATTATAACCTTCCTCTGCAGGTAACATTACTGTTCCACTTATAGTTTCCTTCGCCTTTCCACTTCATAGTTGGAACAGAAAGTACGCCTGGCATTAGGGCTGCGCTCAATGTCTTCTACATTAGTTTTGAAATTCTCCATGAAGCTCGGATGATAGGTCAACGGATTATCATCAAAGGTCATATACTCTCTTAGTCGCATTTCGAACCCCTTGCTTATGGTAGTTCCAATTGTGCTTGCAATCAGGTTGAGGGCTTATTGTTGATGTTCAAATATCTGATGGGCAATAGCGTCGGGTTCTGGTTATGGTACAGTGTTGGCGATATGAGTTTCCCAAATGTTGTGGGTTGTGTTGTCCACTGAGATACCGGGGCGCAAACGCAGGAGGTTGACGCCCTTGTAAATTGAATAATTGTTCATGCACGATAACAAAAAAGTAATTGCTCCAATTGTGGGTTTGGTTCCAATGGTAGGCGATCTTGGGATGACGGTTGCCGGTCACCTTTCCGTGGTGGTCTTCTTGTATTGGTGGACTACACTGAGGGTGGTTTGCAAATGGTTGCATTCGACTCAGCTGTGGTGGAATCTCACCGTTTCGGGTAGTCTTTGGTAACTGTGTTGATGGTTAATTGTGAGTCTCCAAACTTGTTTGATTAACTACTGTCACTCTTTGGATATCTGCAGCACCCCTCGTAGAGGTTTCAATATTGTCATTCATACCACTAGTAGCTATAGGATGATCGATCTATTACTCCAAGTGATCCAACCTTTCTGGATAATCATCACTTCGAATTAACCTTGAATCTGGATCATCCTCATCATGTTCTAGCTGTTCTTGCATTTGTGCTTCTGCTAATCTGACCTCTACTTCATGCAATCTGCGCCTTTATTCCAGCTCAGCTAGTTTCTTCTGTTGTTCCATTTCGTGTGTTTGCATTTCTAAGTGTAACTCTCTCTGTTCCTGATCTAGTCTCTGTTTTTCTTTTAAATGCTTCAACTCTAGCTCGAGTTTAGTTCTGACAATTGTGGACCTGTTCGACACTCCTGACCTGATGCTATGCGCAGGGGCAGATCGAGTTACCCTCTGCTGGATCTCTCCCATAATATGCTCAGTAATCTTGACTGGGCAAGTAGAATGGGCTCTCTCTGGCAATTCGACTCTGTTTACTCATACTACGGTATAATCTAAATGTTCTCACTCATTGATAGTAAATATCGAAAAATATCCGTAAATGCGAACCAATTATTACGGCAGTTTATATCGCGTTTACCCAGTAACCGTACGCGTCATGTAAGTTAATCATAATGCTTCGTCCAATAGGTAGAAGTTCATGTAAGACAACGTATATCTGCATACTAAATGTCGGTACCTCAATTATAATACTATTCCAAACAGGACATGAGGGAAATTAGTGATTAAATTCCCCGAAGGCTCGGGAGGTTTGTGGAAACATTGTAGAAACCTCACTCGCTTTCGGGGCATTTATTCACTAATTTCCCTTATGTCATGCTAGTCATGGTATTACTTATAATAATTTTATTCATTAGAAATAATTTTAAAGAATACATCTAGTCACTGATAAACAAAACGTTGTGCCTTTCTGTGTGTTTGGCGGAACCTCAGCTTCGTTTAGTAAAAAATATGCTTGTCTGTAACCCGAATAAAACGGAAAGACATTTTGTTTTTGTCCGGAGGTAAACCACCAATCAAATGACACGATATGCACCTATATTGAGTAATGTTAATTTCAACAAAACTTTTGTTTATCCCTGATTTGGCAATTTGGAACTACTATAGATCGAATAACTATAGATCGTATAACTGTAAAATAAATTCCTACAATACAAACAAAATAAAAAATATCAAAATCATCACACGAGTAGATAACGCGGTTTCAAATTTTGTGCTTGGTTACATTTTTTCTATTATCAGTAAACATGCCAGGGTTCGATTAGTAACTGTGCACGTCAATTATCCAAAGTTCTGCAATGCATATATACTGTACAGCGGTGGTATTACGAAAAATTAGCCTAAATTGTATATTTACCCATTCATTATGATTAGAGAGAAACAACGTTGATGAACTTTTAAAAATTTCCCATATTTTACATAATTTGTTTTAGCACCAAAAGATACCTCGCCAACACCAGCTCCTGTTGTTGATCCAACTGCTGCTACGTCAACACAAAATTTAACTGCTGCAACTGTGTCGTCACAAGGTAGAATATAATTTTTATTTTAGCCAATCATGATCTTTCTACATACTATTACAACGTACGATACCATTGAATATATGCAACAGAATTTTTTACTTTTCTCGCCGTTATGCTTCCCTTCAACCCGGGTGTAAATATCCGGAAGGAATTAATAACATTGTCCCTGGGGCGCAGAACAGCCCTTATCCCAGGCGTGTGTTAAGCCGGTTTTCCACTTCGCTCGTATCGTACCGAAACGTACTGGTGGGCATGCGCAGATTGAAAAGAGGTTTATAGGTCCACGTACTTCCGGGCAGTGCCGTAGCCAGAACGATAATTGGGGGGGGGGGCACATATTCATATGTTCGTGTTCTGCTTTATTAATTTTTTTTGAAATAAATTGTTTTTATGGTATGTGAACACGAATATATGAATATGTGCTAATATCATTCTGGCTACGGCACTGCTTTCGGGTGTATTCGTGTATCAAAATGAAAAGTTCGTCGCAGAGTCAAATTTTTGGCGTACTACGGAAGTACTAACCAATCAACATTCACGAAATTTTGAAATTTAAAAACGTTTTTGATACGTTTCGATACGGTACGCTTGAAGTGGAAAACCGGCTTTAAAAGCGGCATTCTGATTCGTTTAGAGCACGTGAGCTTTTCTCCAGCTCACCTGCCTTCCACCGAGCTCACATGCCTTTCGTCGAGCTCACTCGTGAGACTGTATACGTTGCAGTAACAATAACAATGGCGGACAAGGCTTAGCCAATAATCCTAAATTTTAAAGATCATTTTCCGCTGACGAACCTACTGAGACTGAAGAAAATACCAAGAAAAAATGCACAAAAGTAATCTAGACGTAGATAAAGAAGTATTAAGAGCCCAGCGATTTTTTGGCCAAGAAAATGTTGACAAAACATCGAAGAGTATATCGCAAAGAGCTACAATGTGTATGGCTCGGTGTTAGCCTGCTCACAGACGTTGTTATTCTTACGCCAAGCGACGACTGTGAGCAGGCTAGGCTCGGTGTATGGGATAAAAGCCAAACATACTTGCAGGTTCGGTGAGTCCGGGATTGAACGCACTTCGGGTGGCTGTATGTTTCCCAAACTCACCTCGCCTCGCTCGGTGAGTTTGGAAAACGTCCAGCCGCCCTCGGTGCGTGCAATCCCGGACTCACCTTCCTGCATAGTCTAGGACCTGTATATGAGTTTGTATGCGTTTCATTTAGCACAGGTAATCTCAACTGTTTTAGGGTAAAATGACCATGGCGGTCAACATGGCATATGTGCCAAAAGCTGAATCCGGGACGAAAGTCCTGAAAATAACCCCGCCCTGAAACGGCAGTGTTGATATAGCTCTAAATTCAGAAAACAAAAAGCGATAGTCTTTCTGAAGTGCTTATAGTGTTTAGAAGGGTTACTTTTAGGGGTGGTCACTGGAAGAAAAATTTGTCTATATATAATATTTTACAAGAAAATGACCATGCCGCAGCCCAGGTAAATGGCTAATTATGCATAAATTAAATATTCTTATTTCCTAAAAAAAATTATCATGGGGTGAAAAAGTATGCTTAATTTAATATAAATATTGTTGATTTCATAAGGATTATCATTGTTTTCTTTAAATATAATACATTTTATTTCACTTACCCCCCACGAAAACACGATTTCAACCATATTTTGCCGTCTTGTTTGCTTTTTATCGCCGAATGTCGCAAATATCATCCAGTTATTGTACTTTTACATAATCATAAATGGCTGAAGAAGATTTCAAAGAAGGTTTCATCCACTTTTGAAACAGTGCAGTGTATTATATCTTCGATATTGTGTCCTTCGATATTTCGTCAAATTGCCGCCATTTTAATGGCTCGCCGCTTCTCTGCCCGATAAATGCCACTTCTTCGTTTTCATATGTATTTAGATTACATTATCCAAGAGTACTTCATTGTAGAATAGTCCCAATCCAAAAATTGGAAATATTATTTGTACTTGGGAGGAAAAAACCTCCCAGTACAATTGTCCTGTTAGAATTCAAAAGAAATAATTTAAAAGTCACGCGCAAGTTCGCGAAAACACCTCGTGGGTTACATAACAGGGGGGTGAATATTTTCACGAAACGTTTGTTCGCCACCACAGGCCACATCAACCTAACTACAGTAAGTACATTATATTTATTGTATATTTGTGATTTATGATAATTAATGGAACAATTGCTCTCCTGCCAGCTAACTGAGCTAAGAATTAAGAATAGACACATACAGCTTTTGTGTGGGATAATGAGTTATGGGGGTGAAGTACTCCTGTTACAATAAGTGTCACATTATATGTATATTTAACCCAATAGACTCTTTATGGCCTTATATTTCATCCTGCGGGGTATATATAAGGCCCGCTCTGATAACCCTAGGGGTAATGGTCCCTAGGGCTGCCCTGGTGGTAAGGGTCCCCAGAGCTGCTCTGGGGGTAAGGGTCCCCAGAGCACATGCCAGAAGGGTAGCGACCCCCTCTGACCTTATTAACCTGAACCAAGGGGTAAGGGTCCCTTGGACAGTTCCTATAACTCGGCCGATTATATTTACATTGAATGAGTCTATGGGCATGAAGGTGACCTTTGGGAGCTAAACGTCGAATTGTCACTACTTGAAGGAATCTGGCAACATATTCCTTTGACCATTGTCAATGAGAAAAATATAAAATACACGTGCTTGCGCCGTTGAATACTGTTTGCCATAAGTTCATAACGTCTCACTTTAACCACTTTAACCTACGCTACATATATCGTAATATCGATTCCAACATCAAATCCATCTTTGTAGGGTTAAATCGTGTTATTTAATTCTTGCGATGCCCCGCGCAATTCTTGATCATCCGAGGTAGTTAAATTTTCATTTCGCCCACGGTTTATCTGAAAATGTTACAGTAGCTTTGGAACATTACTTTGTTAAGACTTTGAAACAAGTGATCTCTTTCAGGTGTATTTGGTCTATTTTACCGGCTTAACCGAATTATGATTGGTTACATGTTTTGATGCCATCAAAGATATATTTCGATTGGCTGAAAGATAATTAGTCATGAGATGTGCACGTGTACGCTTTGCTAATACAAAGATGACCTTTGATACAAATGACAGCTGCGGGTCTGTGACCTTTGTACCGCACGCAAAATATTCAAATCGATTGTCATATAAATTAGACTAAATTTGTGGACAGCATTGCCCATTAACTTAAATTTATAATATATATAAATTAGCTAAACAATAAATATTTGCATAGTTTTATCATCAATTATAAAAATACAAAAATATAATACATTTAGTTAGGTTGCTGTGGTGGCGAACAAACGTTTCGTGAAAATATTCACCCCCCCCCCCTGTCATGCAGTCCACGAGGTGTTTTCGCGAACTTGCGCGTGAGTTTTAAATTATTTCTTTTGAATTCTAACAGGACAATTGTACTGGGAGGTTTTTTCCTCCCAAGTACAAATAATATTTCCAATTTTTGGATTGGGACTATTCTACAATGAAGTACTCTTGGATAATGTAATATAAATACATATGAAAACGAAGAAGTGGCATTTATCGGGCAGAGAATCAGCGAGCTATTAAAATGGCGGAAATTTGACGAAATATCGAAGGACACAATATCGAAGATAAAATACACTGCACTGTTTCAAAAGTGGATGAAACCTTCTTTGAAATCTTCTTCAGCCATTTATGATGATGTAAAAGTACAATAACTGGATGATATTTGCGTGATTCGGCGATAAAAAGCAAACAAGACGGCAAAATATGGCTGAAATCGCGTTTTCGTGGGGGGGTAAGTGAAATAAAATGAATTATATTTAAAGAAAACAATGACAATCCTTATGAAATCAACAATATTTATATTAAATTAAGCATAGTTTTTAACCCCATGATAATTTTTTTTAGGAAATAAGAATATTTAATTTCTGCCAGGCATATTAGTTATTTTATGCATAATTAGCCACTTACCTGGGGTGGTGCATGGTCATTTTCTTGTAAAATATTATATATAGACAAATTTTTCTTCCAATGACCACCCCTAAAAGCAACCCTTCTAAACACTATAAGCACTTCAGAAAGACTATCGCTTTTTGTTTTCTGAAGTTAGAGCTATGTCGACACTGCCGTTTCAGGGCGGGGTCATTTTCAGGACTTTCGTCCCGGATTCAGCTTTTGGCACATATGCCATGTTGACCGCCATGGTCATTTTACCCTAAAACAGTTGAGATTACCTGTGCTAAATGAAACGCATACAAACTCATATACAGGTCCTAGACTAGCAAGTATGTTTGTTATATTTTGCTCGCTGTGACGTTTCAAGTCGTCGACGTGGGCGCTGCCATCCCAGATTAACCGTGACAATGCAAAAAAATGTAAAAGAAAAATTGAAATAAGTGCTAAACTAAATACTTCTAATATAAGAATCACACAGGATTTGGTATACCTGATGCTCCGTCATCGGCTATAGGCATTGCTACCTTCGCCTTCTCCCCACAATCCAAGTTTCTATAACCACCCGTTTAGCATACACCTCAAGGCGTATTACCCATGTGTTCTCAAATAAGAATATTCGGTATTACCCGTGCCAGAGTATCGCCTGCGCTACCTTCCGCTGACGCCTTCGCATATCGTTATACACAGACCAATCACAATCGTGTTTCTGTATTTGCATTGATTACAGCAAAAACTCTGCGCCATGTTGAAATTAAAGCAGGTGTGCTCGAAAAATCGAATTTATATTTCAATTCGAATGATCAAAATTTTCGCGTTCGTCTGACGAGAACGCGTTATATACGCAAAGTGAAACGGCGCCGCCAGGCTGTTTAAAGAACAACTGTCTAGTTGGAAGGAAGGGGAAGACTGTGTTACGAACTCCGCTCGTAAAAAGATATGGAAGCCGTCCTACATCGAAGCTTGGTAATAAACCGAGAGAAGCTTTTTGAAGTTCAACCGATTTGGCCATAATGCAAGCATGTGTCACAAACGAACAGGACGCTTCTGGCGATGAAAAAGAATGCAATATAAGCAAGAAGCGCAAGATTGCCAATATTTCAAACTGGGAAAAAGTACGGGATTCCTTGCTTACAGCCAGAATCGAGAATGCATGTTTTCCCAAAGAATCCAACTGCATTATTTGCAACGCTGAAGTAGCGACCATGCGATGTGAATATTGTGGACCAAGACAATATTTCTGTTTAAAGTGTGCGCAAGAAATTCACGCTGAAATGAATAAATTCCATGTTCTTGAGTAATGGCAGGTACTTTATTAAAGTAAAAAAATTCGCAATATTTATTCTATCTTATATATTGCTAATCGATTACAAACATTTTTGCTATCTTGCTGGACGATCATTTTATTCCAGTATTTCCAAACTATGGCATTTTTTACTACTATGGTCACAAATGTTATGTGCGCACATATTCTAGCTAGTTATAAAATGCGCACATATTCAAGTTAGCTGATGGTTTTGGTAATTATATTAGATATACTTGAATTACTTACTGTGTTATTAACACTACAAATGGATTATAAGCTAAAAATCCTGTAAAGTGATGTCAAGTTACTGTGTGCTATCATGTACCTCAGTAGCCATTAAGAATCATCCTGTTGGATGGAATATTGGCATTATCCTGCTGGAGACCTTGAAAAACAAGAAAACATCATTTTCCAAACTTTATGATTCAGGCAACTGATAAAAGACAAAATCTATAATTGTATACATTGTCAGGATGTGCTAGATGTCATATCCAGCTGGATATCCGGTGTCAAGGAAAATTCCTGACCTCTGCGGAATACCTGACCAAGCGTGACGGGTCAGAAATTTCGCGCGTGCAGGTGCGAAATATATGACGCTTGCTAAATTCTAAGTCGGCCGAAACTGTTTTGTTAATGTCTAATAATTAGAAATTATGATGTTAATGTCTAATACTTTGTTAAATATTTCAGATCGACATCGCTAACACTGGAAAAATTTTGAAAATCCATAGAATGGAAATTGTATGGACCTTTATTGGAAATAGAACGGATTTTTGATTATCCATAATAATTGTATTTTTTCATACTATGGATATGAAACTATACCGTTGGGCTGGATAGTGGGATAATATCATTATCCCGATCGCATACCAGATATTGTTATCCCAGGTTCTGGCCTTCTTTTCAGATTTGATCTTACTGAGCACTAGTACTTTTGCAACCATGCATGTTTACCAATTACCAATATTAGACTGTGTGAATTTCATTTCTATTATTCCATGTATTACTTCAAGTTAAATATTAGAAACACCTTCATTTATTAATTAACCAATTAAAATATCTTTATACGAGGCACAAAACCTTCTATGATTCGCTGGATATTTTCCTACTATCACGGTATCACCAAGCTGGATAGCAAGATAAAGTAGTTGTCATGGTAACACGATAATTTTAGTAATAATTGAAAAATCGCATAAAAATATCACATTTAATTGAAAAATTATCAATTTTCCAAACATATATATGTTACTGAGGTATGTTATTAGTGTTATTATACGCAATATAAGCTTCAATTTGATGTAAAATTCAACCAAAAACGCTTTGCAAATCATTTCAAAATGTTCTTCATAAAACTAAACTACTGTAATCTTTGGTAGAAATTTGTCAGCGTCTAACCTTTTGAGGTAAAACGACTATTTCTGCTCTATTTATTATATATACTATTGTATACAGTATACTATTTCTGCTCTATCTTCCGCAACAGTTTGTTTCTAAATTCCGCAACAGTCTGTTTCATCTGTAAAGAATCATCAGGCGGTATGACAAGTTTCAAAAACATGGGGCTGCTTATATGTGTTTTTTGCCGAAACGTGGGAGTGAGTGGGTTAACAAAGCATGCATTCAATCTATTGTTTGCGTTGTTTACGCGGAAATTCCTAATCGAAATGTGGGAGCTCGAGTATGCGGATTACTAAGTGTAGTTTGCGTTGTTTACGCGAAATTTCTTCCCATGTCTGCACGTAGATATAATTTCCATTCTTTTATTGAGTAAACAGTTTTTGTTTTCTTCTTTCAAAATACAAAATTTTCCTCTAAACATAAATTACATCGTTTTGATCCTCCCGTATACGAAATAGCGCGTTTCAAAATTTGCCAATTGATATTAAAATCTTTTTTGTTATCTTTCAATGTCCAAATATATTTCGAAAGTTCAGTTTTGTTTGAGTGCTCTTTATGTTCGAAAATATAGTTATGATTAGCCAAACGTAAACAATTTCGATTTGATTATTTATTAAAGAATATTCTTATACCATCGCAGGACGCTTATTTGAAGAATTTGATTGAAAAAGTGGAAAGTGTAATAAAACTTATGAGATGGAAAGCTCATTTCTTCAATAAAAACAGTATCAATAAAAACCAAAACAACCATTTCGACCTTGCGTCCAACAAAACACCTCCTTTGATCCCGAAATGAAACCTTTCGAAACCGACCATCTAAAACTCATCAAAAATATACAATTTCGATCAGGGAAAACCATTTTCAGAAATCATTGGCTAACGATTTGAAGAAAATTATTAATTCATCTCCCAATATTTTCATATTTGCAGACAAAACTAGAAATATTTATGACATTACAAAAACATATAAACATGGATCCGAGGACACTATAAATGAAATTGACTTTGAACTAAAAGGCATTTCGAACAATTTAGGAATGGGCGACAAAATCGAAAAAATGAAAAAACGTGAAGCATTTATAACTTTATAAGACCACAAAGAAAATTTCGAAAACAATCCAAAATGCCGACTAATTAATCCCGCTAAAAGCGAATCAGGAAAATTGAGCAAAATTATTTTAGATGAGATTAATTCCAATTTGAGACAAAAACTGAATTTGAACCAGTGGAGAAATACAAAACAAGTAATTGAGTGGTTTGGAAATATAAAAAACAAAGAAAGGCACAGTTTTATTTCGTTTGACATCGTTGATTTTTGCCCATCCATTTCTGAAAAACGTTTGGACCAAGCATTATCTTGGGCTTCTAATTTGGCTACCATTTCGGATAATGACATTTCGATCATAAAACACGCCAGAAAATCTCTGCTTTTCAACACCGGAAAACCATGGACAAAAAAGATAGTGGTTTGTTTGACATCACCATGGGCAGCCTTGATGGCGCCGAAATATGTGAATTAGTTGGCCTATTTATTCTATATCACCTAAGTAAGAAGTTTGGCAAAGAAAGCATCGGCCTATGTAGAGACGACGGTTTGGCTATTACAAAAAGTAAATCGGCACGTTTAGCAGACAAAACAAGGAAAGAACTCCACAAAATTTTCGAGCTGTTTGACCTACAATTCACCGCCGAATCAAATTTACGCATAGTAAACTTTTTAGATGTAACTTTCGACCTCAACAACGGAAAATATTGGCCCTATAGGAAGTCCAATAACGATCCGCTATACATAAATAGGTGCTCTCACCATCCGCCTAAGCATTATTATGGCAGCTATCTATCTACATCAATTAACAAGCGCATTGCACTGCTTTCAGCAGATGAGCAAACATTTCAGGAATCAGCACCTGCATACCAAAACGCACTCATACATAGAATCTTCAATCATGATCCTAGCTACACTCATCACGCACCACAGCAAGCACGCAGAAATAGGCAACGTATTTACGTAACATCATTTGGTTCAACCCGCCATTTAGCACGAGTGTCAGCACTGATATAGGGCGTAATTCCCTTAGTCTTATTGACAAGCACTTTCCATCGCACCATAAGGTGCATAAGATCTTTAACAGAAATACAGTGAAAGTAAGTTATAGCTGCATGAACAATGTTAAGTCAATAATCACTAAGCACAATGCACATATAGCTAGGAAGAACAAGCCACAGGACAAGGGCATTGTCAATTGGCAGTTGTTCGAAAAAAGCAATATGCCCACTTCAGAAACAATGCATGACCAAGGACTTAGTATACAAAGCAACAGTCAAACAGTCATGCACAAGAAGCAACCCTAGCACGATCATGAATTATATTAATTGGCGTCACTGCAAATACATTTAAAGAGCGTTTGGCTAATCATAACTATACTTTCGAACATAAAGAGCACTCAAACAAAACTGAACTTCCGAAATATATTTGGACATTAAAAGATAACAAAAAAGATTTTTCTCGGGCTACAAATAAAATTGGATCCACCGCAACTCGCAAGTATCTCGAGACCTCAAGGGCCGCAAAGTCGAAGCTTTCAACACCCTGTGCCTCGCCAAGAACGACCTTTTTTAGGGCGAGCGCCACAGCCGTACAGTCGAATGACGACTTACAAATACCGCGGCATCAGAGGCGCCAATTCAACCAATACAACCACGACAGGAAACGACAAGATTCTCAATCGAGGAAGTAAACACCATCATTGAATATTTACCTTCAATTGGGGTGAGCACACCGAATATTTCTCCCGCGTCTTGTTGAATATTTTAAATGTCATGCAAGTTAGTTCATTTAAAGCTGGGCGAATCGCCCACTATTTAGACACGTGGAAGAAAATCACTTCTGACGCAGAAATTCTAACGTCTGTATCAGGCGAAGTTATCCCATTTATAGGTACTCCAGTTCAGAATACTATCCCTTTCCAACTGGAATGGAAGGGAACAAAAAATTCAATTATTGACAACGAAATATTATTTATCGTTGTTAAACAAGGGGGTCATGCATAACCCACTCTAACCATGTATCTCTCATATTTTTCTTCGTGAAACACGCGATCGATCATTTCGCATGATATTTAATTTTAAAACACTCAATCAATTTGTTGAGTATACTCATTTCAAAATGGAAACTGTATGGGAAGCTATTTCTATGATGAAGCCATGGTGCTACATGGCATCAATTGACCTCAAAGATGCCTATTACTGTGTTCTTGTTGATGAAGAACACCAGAAATATCTAAAATGTATGTGGAAAGACACCCTATATCAATATACATGTTACCAAAATGGATTAGCCTGCTGTCCCAGCAAATTTATCAAACTAATGAAGCCAGTATCTTGCACCCTCAGGCGGGTTGGCCAGTTGTCAGTGAGGTACATTGACGATTCGTACCTCCAGGGAAATGATTATGATCAATGTCTTGAAAACATCAAAGCTACAATAACATTGTTTAACAAATTGGGGTAGTCACTCACCCGGACAAATTCGTACTACATGTACAACCCACAAAACAAATTGTATTCTTGGATTTTCAGTTCAATTCCCTTACTATATATGACAGTTTCGCTTACACCTAAAAAACTTGTAAAGTCAAAGATGCTTGTATAATTTTTTTGATAAATGCTTCACCCACTATACAAGAGGTATCCCAAGTGCTGGCGATATTAACATCGAGTATGCCTGGGGTAATGTATGGCCCTTTGCCCTATAGGTGGCTGGATATGGCTAAATCACAGGCACTAAACTTCAACAAGGGGGATTTTAATAAAATCTTGGTGTTCAATGTTATCCCCTCAAGCAAAGGCAGTCATAAAATGGTGGGCTGACTCCATAGAAACTGCCTACAATGTTGTGAGTCATGGGGACCCTGTCCTTACCCTAGGTAGAGATGCATAAAAAATAGGATGGGGTGCACAACATAAGATAAACCCACTGGAGGCGATTGGACTCCTGAAGAGGCTTCTAATCACATTAACTATTTAGAAATCAAAGCGGTCTTGCTTTGTTTACAGTCATTTGAAAATGTGGTTGGCCGCAAGCATGTTAACGTTAAAGTTCTTGTTGACAATACTACTGGTGTGTCATGTATAAATCAAATGGGGACATGCCGTTCTAAGGATTTAAATTGCTTAGTCATCAGTATCTGGGAATGGTGTATAATTCATAGTGTCTGGCTAACTGTTGCCCACATTCCTGGTACTGAGAATGTGATTGCTGACCAAGAATCTAGTAAACTAAGCAGATTCGAATTAAACAGAATGGGCTTTAGATTCACGTACCTTCCAAACGGCAGTAAAAGTGTGTGGATTCACACCAAATATAGCTAGACTTGTTTACTTCCCGCTTAAATAAAAAGTACACAAAATATGTTTCATGTCGTCCCGACCATGGGGCACAGCTTACGAAAATCAACACTATTTTAACCCTATTTTATCCCTATGTTTTACTTTCTATTTTATTCCTATAGAAAAGCTATTTTATTTTTAACCCTATCATATTGCTATCACATATACAAATCCTATATTAAACCTATTAGAACTCTGTTTTAATTGTATTTTATAGCTATTATAAATAGGTTTTTTTGAAACAAAAAATAGCCTATTTTAAATAGATTTTATTTTTCTGAATCGGTGAAGCACAGATTAAAATAGGTTTAAAATAGGATAAAATATATTTAAAATAGAGTGCAAAATAGAAATAAAATAATAAAGTAAAGTGAAACATTGGTAATAAAATAGATTTTAAATATACATAAAATATGTTAAAAATAGTCGAAAATACATATAAAATAGTGGATCAACTGCAGTATATTAACTAAAAATAGTAATAAAATTACTGCAAAAATAGTAATAAAATAGTTTAAAAATATGAATAAAATACTGATAAAATAGTAATAAAATAGTAGAATTTAAAATAGTGATAAAATAGCGAACAAAATAGTAAAAAAATAGTTCAAAATTCTTATAAAATAGTATAAAAATAGTAATAAAATAGTCAGAAAGTAGTAATAAAATAGTTATAAAATAGCAATAAAAGAATAGTAAAATAGTCATAAAATAGCAATAAAATAGTCAGAATGTAGCAATAAAATAGTTATAAAATAACAATAAAATAGCTATATAAAAATAGTAGCACTGCAACATAGTTACTTTATAAAGTAATAAAATTGTAGTATGATAATTAAAACCAGTTAAAAAATAGTAATGAAATAATATCAAATTAGCTGAAAACTAGCAATGCAGTACCATGGTTGACAGGTATATTATCGTTTAAAATTGTATAAAATAATACACATAAAACAGTTTGTATTCTTATTAGCTGTCAATGCAAGGTTGTGGCAGTTTAAGGGCGGCAGGGGTGAATGTGGCAGTTTAAGCAGTGTCAAATCAATGGCATTGTTTACCACAGTCAGAGTTACCAACGTTTGAGTAACTGTAAGGAATCTATTACACGATTGGGTTTCAAATCAATTGCAGGATGAGCAGTCTAGTAGTCTACTAGCAGTTAGACCCATGCCACCAAGCATCTTGCAGATCAAGCAGTTATTGCCAATACATGCGAGCTTAATTGTCAGTATTAAAAGGTGAAAAATGGGCAAGCAGACCATAGTCGATAAGCAAAATTGTCTAGCTTGAGACCTCACAGTTAAATATTGTGTGCAGAACTTAAAGTAGGGAGTGTTAAGGAAAATTACATCTAAATATGTCAACATGAAACATCATGGGCATGAAACATCATGAGTCTAGCTGGACACTTTCCTTGGCAAATAAAATTGTCCAACATTAGGCAAGATACAAAAACATTTAAATATTAACAAACTGCTGAAAATTGGGCACTTCGCAGTGAAATGGGTAATTTTATTCAAAAAAAAATTAGTTCACCCTTGTCGTGACTTGCCGGGGTGTCTCTAAAGATATATATAAAATGTAGCCCAAAGGTTGTTACATATATTATTAAGCAGATCATGCAGGTGGTATAGATAAATGTATTCATATATTATAAACTTTGAACAAGCAAACAAAGGACTTTGACTGTTTCCAGTTAGAGCACTTCCATAATCAAGTTGCCACACAACAAATTGATCAAATTGACATTTTTACCTATTAACCGACCCACCCGGCATTAAAAAATTCAAGCATGGCATACAAAGGAAATTGAAATTAACCCTCTATACCCATTCCATTGATATCCTAGTGCATTGTACTATTACCCTCTGATGTTAGACATGGTAAAATCAAACAGCACTGAAAGAATCCAGCTTTGATGCAACCAACACCTGGTGTTAGACTGAGGGTGAAAAAAAATTAAAGTAGGGTATATAAGTGCTATAATGGTAAAGTGCATGAGACATCCTTTTCCGGCTGATAATTTCAGCAAATATACTAGATAGATATAAGTAGAATATAATATAATGACATGTCTTGCAAATATAACGACATATCTTGTGAAACACTGGTGAAGGTGAATCATATTTGATTCAAAATATACAGTTTTTATAAATTGTGTGTTAATTACTGTATTATATATATTATATATATAATGCACTCCTTATTCAGAATAACTTTTATTCTATGACTATTGTAACTGAGACATGCACATTTAGCTGGGATATGCCTAGGTATTTATAAGCATATAAAGAATTGAGGATTGAAACTTGAGTAGATGCCAAGCTATAATATATTATTTAATTTTGATACAAGAAACACTGCCACTGGAATCTGTCATATATTACACAACTATTAACTATTTGGCATTAGTTACAATAAACATAATTTAATATAAAGACTGAGTCAAATGTATTAAGCTTTGAATTAAACTATTGTTTTATATCATCGTTTTAAATATTGTCGCGGCAAATTCAAATTTTAAGCCGAAACATCAAGCAGCTGCACGTGCATTCTCAAAATTCACGAATGAAGATTGAAGTAGAAAATATTTCCCTTCAAAATTGCTCTATTATACACAAAACATAACAAGATTCTTAGCTGGATATTACTCAGTCATCCCTGATGTTTCATCTTCGCTTATTAAGGCTTCATCGGCTCGTAATATCGAGCGAAATATTACTTCGAAATTGTCGCGGCAAATTCAAATTTTAAGCCGAAACATCAGAGGTCATCAAACACGTGCATTCTCAAAATTCACGAATGAAAAAAGCAAATATTTCCTTTCAAAATTGCTCTATTATTCATAAAACATAACAAGATTTTTACCTGGACATTACTCAATCATCCCTGATGTTTTACCTTCGATTATTCACGGTTAATAAAGCTTCATCGGCTCGAAATATCGAGCGAAATATTGTAACTTCGAAATCACGAACTGATTATAAAAAATATGGCTGGGTCACTGAGCTATAAATATATGGAGAGCGCAACTATAGATACAGAAATTGAAGCCGGAAGTCGCGCGCGGCCGCCATCTTACTGTGACCACCTTGAGGAGTGAGCTATTGTGATTAATACGGTATTTTCAACTGTTTTGTTCTGTTATCTCGCAATAGAGGAACAAATCAAGTCAAATATGGTATTTTAACCAAAAGCACATGTTCAAGAATGTTGGGGACCTCTTTTACATTCAAATGAACTCAATCGTAAAGAAACGTGTCTATATTTTTGACGACGTTTCTGAGTGCGACTGAGATGAATCCAGGGTTGGATATAAGAAGATTTTTTTAAAAGTAAAATCTTCTTATTTCTTATATTAATATAAGAAGATTTTTTAACAATATAAGAAGATTTTCCATCTTCGAATAAACTTCGATGACGTCACTCAAAGTCAAAGAAATATGACTTCATAAGTATAAATTACATATTTTCATGTAATCTATTTTACTTGGTACTATTTTAAATGTAATCTGTTTTACTTGTCAAATGGTTCAAAGCTTCAAATTCACATTTTTAAATTACAAAATTGTCGAAGATAATATAAGAAGATATAAGAAGATTTTCCCCCGAAAAATAAATCTTCTTATATTAATATAAGAAGATATAAGAAGAAATAATATAAGAAGATTTGCCAACCCTGGATGAATCATGAATACAGTCGTGACAACACCTTTCAAATGGGAATTTCTGATAGAGATCGGTGAATTATACCATAAGTTAACACATGAGAAATTGGTCATGAACTTTATTGTTTTGGAAATGGTGAATTTTATATGGACAAGACTCATATTTGTTTCTATCAACCTAATTAACGCAAACAAATTATGTCGCTTGTGGGATTTGTTAAAGGAACAAATGATTCAGGATGGTAGAAAGAATAGCAGGTGCGTTGTAGTGATCTTATTTATGTTAATGGTGGGTGCTTAAACGCAATGCCTTGTGAGAATATATACCATCCCATCCCTGCTTGTGTAATATGTTCCTTATTAAAGTCATAGTCATGATTAATTATCACTCTTCTGAGAAGACCTCAATGGTGTTTTATTCCAAAGAAGCAAATTAAAATTAATAAATTTGAAAGAAATTGAAAGTTGTAAATAATGGTATCTCATTTCTGTGCTTTTTAGATCCTATAGAGACAGTATAAAGTGAAGATGGAACAATGCTGCAAACAGTTACTTTCAGTTGCATGTCTATATATGCATTATATTGCATTGTGTAAAAACAATTTAATTGTAAAGGGTCTCTAATATTATAGGATCTGTGTGAAATTCCAGTAGTTTGTTGCCAAATACTCATTTAGTGTGTTTTGCCAAATAAAGTTTAAC
>CACRXK020000747.1:14135-69159 GCA_902702795.2 Paramuricea clavata | reverse complement strand
ACAGTAAAGAATTGTCATCTTAGAAGATAACGACTTGCAATGCTTGCATTTAACTACACGCACCAACAGTAAAGAATTGTCATCTTAGAAGATAACAACTTGCAATGCTTGCATTTAACTACACGCACCAACAGTAAAGAATTGTCATCTTAGAAGATAACGACTTGCAATGCTTGCATTTAACTACACGCACCAACAGTAAAGAATTGTCATCTTAGAAGATAACAACTTGCAATGCTTGCATTTAACTACACGCACCAACAGTAAAGAATTGTCATCTTAGAAGATAACGACTTGCAATGCTTGCATTTAACTACACGCACCAACAGTAAAGAATTGTCATCTTAGAAGATAACAACTTGCAATGCTTGCATTTAACTACACGCACCAACAGTAAAGAATTGTCATCTTAGAAGATAACGACTTGCAATGCTTGCATTTAACTACACGCACCAACAGTAAAGAATTGTCATCTTAGAAGATAACAACTTGCAATGCTTGCATTTAACTACACGCACCAACAGTAAAGAATTGTCATCTTAGAAGATAACGACTTGCAATGCTTGCATTTAACTACACGCACCAACAGTAAAGAATTGTCATCTTAGAAGATAACAACTTGCAATGCTTGCATTTAACTACACGCACCAACAGTAAAGAATTGTCATCTTAGAAGATAACGACTTGCAATGCTTGCATTTAACTACACGCACCAACAGTAAAGAATTGTCATCTTAGAAGATAACGACTTGCAATGCTCGCAATCACTCTGATGAAGATGTGAGCTTGTGAATCCAAAACTTTTAGCAAACAATTATTTATCGCCACCCAAATCTACAATGAACACTGATAATAAACTCAATAACTTTGGAGGCATTCTAAGGCACTAATCAATGCCCATCAAACTTTTAATATTTTCTGTTGCAAAGTAGTACAAGTTTCAATGAATAAACTGTGGTGTTCTTGCAGGCGCTGAAGGGCTGCGAGGACAGGCAGGGGATCCAGGAAATGACGGTGATGCAGGACCACGAGGAGCTAAGGGAAACCCAGGACCTCGAGGAGCAAAGGGGGATGCAGGTTAGTACGTAATTAGATTCCTTCACAAATAGAGACAATATTTCTCGCATAATTTATCGCTGCTGTTGATAACAGTCGAATAGATTACCTAATTGATTTACCACCGAATTACTATTTTTCGAAGAAAAATCTAACACCATACCATTGGTGATCAGTTGCTGCTAAGCACAGTCCTGGAAACTCTTAGGTTCAGATATAAACGACTCTCTCCTCCGCAAAGGTCATTTATTCTATAAATGTTCTTCGGTTTTCTTCGGATAGTTCTCGGAGTTAATCGTGATAGGGTGCTGACAAAAATTCTCCAGCACCATATCGCGATTAACTCCGAAGAACATTATAAATAAAATAAATGACCTCTGCCCAGGAGAGAGTATAAACGCAATTTTCGGTAATTTATGGTTTATCAATATTTCAAATGTCATTTGATACCCTTGATTGTAAGTTAGGATTAAAAGACTCACTGGTGAAATAATTTTCCCCCTTTTTTAGGCGAAGATGGCAACAATGGCAATAATGGCAACAATGGCGATGCAGGCGCGAAGGGAGTGACTGGTGATCAGGGAAATACTGGCGACACTGGCCCCCCAGGAGCAGATCAAGCAAATGGTCCGCCGGGAGCGAAGGGTGCGGCAGGTGCGCGTGGAGCCGATGGTGCATCAGGACCTACGGGTGCGCCCGGTCCCAAAGGTGACCCAGGCCCACGAGGACAAAAGGGCGATCGTGGCGCAACGGGTGACGCAGGCGCCACTGGACAAACTGGTCAAGATGGTTCCGACGGTGATCCAGGTGATAATGGTAGCCGAGGACCACGGGGTCCAACTGGACCACCTGGACTCCAGGGTTTCAAGGGTACACGTGGTAGCGATGGAGCTGATGGCTTCCCTGGACCCAGAGGTAAGAGAAATAGAACTAGTCAGTAGTCGTGAGGGGGGGGGGTGCCAGAGTTGTAGACTCGAGTCGTGTGACTTGGACTCGAGTCGCAATTTTTGTGACTTGACTTGTTAAAGAGATTGATGACTTGTGACTTGACTTGGACAAAATGACTTGTGACTTGACTTGGACTTGCAAGAAATGACTTGTTACCAACGCAAGTCAAACGTAAATATCTAGTGAAAATCAAGTTTTCCAAAATCTTTGTGTTGATCGATCGATCGTCGTGTTGTACAATTTGGGCAACGACCTTAGTACATATCAATGGCATCGACAGAATTTGTGCCGGCGTATTTTCTGACAAAGCGTTTTTTTCGCGATTTCGTGGTAAAATTTCTGACATAAAATAACGACGCCATATTTACATATTTTGCCGTTTTGCGTGGGAAAACATGGCGCGCCACATGTGGCGATAAAATGAATTGTGACTTGAATTGACTTGCCATTCGGAATGACTTGTGACTTGACTTGGATTTAGACAAAATAACTTGTGACTTGACTTGAACTCAGACAAAATTACTTGTGACTTGACTTGGACTTGCAACATAGGACTCGTTAACAACTCTGAGGGGTGCTCATCGTTCTCATTTGTAGCAATGACGCAGCTCAACCTGGTTGAATTGAGGCCTTTGCAAGGGCGCCTCTGGCAGCCACCTTATGACTCATGTCTGATCACGGGCACAGCTACGGTGGAAGGGTCAGTTAGGGGGCTACCCCCAACCCACCCTGTCCACATTCCCTGAGGGAGGAAACCAGAGTACCCAAAGAAAACCCACGGCTTTCGGTAGAGGAAGGATCGAAACGTCCAAGTTTTGCTTGTATTTTACAGGTCCCTGAATCCCTCTCAATGTTAGCGTAGAAAACCACTCTAACTTGAAATCATTTTAACCCTCAGGTCCCAGAGGCCAAGATGGTGCAAATGGCGACGACGCGAACCAAAACATTGCGTGCATCTATCGTCAATCGGAAACTGGACAACTCACAATGTCATGCAACGACCTCAGTTACACCGCTACCGACTGTGGATGTAGTCGAGGCTGTGGTGAATGGTCGATCTCAAACAATGGTCAAACCTGTTCCTGTAAATGTAATTCTTATGTTCCATCCAATTTCTACTCCGTGGGAATCAATTGTTGCAGACTTCAATAGACAGTACTTACGAAATTACGAACAGATATGTGCATGTTTTATATTAATTGAATATTAATGTTGTAACGAGATTTTTTGTATAATTAAAGTTTGCCGTTTTACGTAGATGTGCTGTTTTGACCTTTTTCCGATATGAAAAATTCTTACCCTTAAATAATTCGATTTCCACCCTGACCCTAGCGTTTCCTTATTATGTCATTTTGAAATCTTGGCAGTCCATTGCATAGATATCTAATATACACTAGATAGTGCATCTAATTATTCTGCAATTCAAAAATTGAAGCTGTGATTGCAGACTCAGGATATTCCCATGAAATGAGAAGACTCGTATGTTTTCTATTTCTTAAACAGGGAACTTAAACATTAAGTTAAACCTATTCCAAATACATTTCCAAACTATTCAAATGATGAAAGTTATTGTTGTTTTTTAAGCGTTTATTAGCGAGTGGGAAACTTCAACATGGCCGCCATCTATTCAAATGGGGGTAACCGCTGGAATATTCTTGGCTTCAATTTTACTAGAACAGATGCGCTATCTAGTGTATATAAGATATCTATGGTCCATTGTGACTTTGAGATCAGTGGGAGGTTCACCCGCTGACCAGCCACGAATCATAGTAACGCGCCCGCGATAATTGTAAGAGTTTTTAATCCGCTAGTTTTCCTTTGCCCGGGTATAAATAGCCGACCGGAATTAGTACCCTCGCCACGAGATTATTGATTACGTCCCATGCCCTCGGCAGGTGGCTCAATGGAACAATGACTTCTCCGCCAAAACAATTAACCAAACTTGCAGGAATATTGTTTTCTAACTAAAATTTACAGATGTTTTTATAGTCATGCTGACAATTCCTGCTGTTCAATGTGAAAAACTAATATCGATTAATATTAGAAATTGAGCTTCGCTGTTTTTATAATAAACGTCCCCTAGTAGACTTATTCTCCAATAGAAACTTCCCGAATTTTCTTCACTGCACATGAAACAATAAACTCGGGGCTGACAATGTGACCTTGAGTGACGTGGCCCGTTTGCATTTATTACACGTCGAGGCTACGTTTACACTATGGTGAATAGCTTTCCGTAGCGACGTGAAAAAACACCTATACGTACCTTTTATGAACGCTATTTTCAGAGGAATTATTGCAACGGAGAGATGTTATTTCGCCCAGCTTCTGAATCTTGTACATTCCGTATCGGATAGGTGCTTTTTCGCGCCACTACGGAAAGCTATCCGATATAGTGGAAACCTAGCCAAACGCCTGTATTCTAAAAGCTCACTCACACTCAAAGAGTGGAGGTTCAATCTGAGCTTCTCTCGAGTGTCAGTGCTGTTTTTGAATAGCTGAAGGGTGAGTAGTCACATAGTAAGGAACGACACTAACCCTACAGCTATTCAAGAATAGCACTGACACTCAAAGGAAGCTCAGATTGAGCCTCCACTCACTGAGTGTGAGTGAGCTTTTAGAATACAAACGAAAGTCTCAAATATTTCAAGTGAGTGGATGGAATGAATGGAAAACAGCGAGATTTTGAAAACACTGAAAAGACCACAGAAGATCATGGCTTGATGGGACCATTCGTACGCGATAAATGATACAACTGAAAAGTGTCTACATCGACTCGATTGCAACTGTTTAGATTTGCCGATATATTTGGTTACTTAGCAAGGGTAGTAACAGGATATCATATATGTGCTTTATGGTAACCTACTTATAGAGAAACGTCCCAGCTTTTATTGCGTGATTTCGCTACTATAACTTCCCAATGAAGGGCCTTCGCTCGAAACGTTGAAGTTCTCCTTGTATTTTCAGGGAGTTGTATCTCTATCCATCCGAAACTTTCTTATTATTGCCACTACCTACACTGAAACGCCTGCGTTGTCGCAGATGAGTTGTGTGCTTCATCTACGCAGTCAACTCAAGTTGTAAGCAGGTTGCATGCCACAGTTCTAGGCAAAAGCGGTTGTGTAATGTGAATTGGCCTTGAGGATGGTTGTGAACTAGAGGCAATGAGTGGGTCTAATACATAGATATCTTATATACACTAGATAGTGCATCTAATTATTCTGCAATTCAAAAATTCAAGCTGTGATTGCAAACTCAGGTCGTTCCCATGAAATGAGAAGATTCGTATGTTTTCTATTTCTTAAACAGGGAACTTAAACATTAAGTTAACCCTATTCCAAATACTTTTTAAACCATTCAAATGATGAAAGTTATTGTTGTTTTTAAGCGTTTATTAGCAAGTGGGAACGACCAACATGGCCGCCATCTATTCAAATGGGGGTAACCGCTGGAATATTCTTGGCTTCAATTTTACTAAAAGAGATGCGCTATCTAGTGTATATAAGATATCTATATGTTCTAATAGAGACATATTAACTTCGCCTTACGCGTCACCACTACGCAACAGGTACCAATTACTGTGGCCTTGAAAATTATATGAATAATAAATGGCATTCAATATCTGATATAATTATAGAAGTGACTTTTCAATACGTGTTCCAGTATTTGCTCTGACGCTGATTTTCCACAGCCTTATACGTGAAAACGAAAGACAACTTAATTGCTGCAACGTTTAGAAGATTCTTGCAGACATGAACACACTTCAAGTAAGGAGTGGTTGCAATATATACTTTCTATATATATAATTGCGGTCGTCAATATTTGCTCGGAGCCTATAGCCTACTGAACGAACGCTAAACGGAAAACAAAAGTTCTGATTTTCAACTCTATTTCAGGGCAAAGTGCTGAAGGACATGACTTGTTGTGGTAGATTGTGGTTGGAATCAAGAGACAGTGAGTGGTATCAATATACGATTTCTATATATAATTTCTCATATTTGCTTTGAGGTTATAGAACGACCTTATAAGCTTAAAACACACGCCAGCCCTGACAACAACCTATATATCGTTTGAATCTCGTTATACGGCAACCAAGGTATATAATTAATATAATATCACACATAATTTCACTTGGTTTAAGTAAATGAATGTAATTCCCGAAGACTCAACGTTTCCACCCTCCAGTTTAAGTAGTTTAGTGCACGGCTGAGCCACGTGCATGGCAATTTTAGATAATGATGAATAAAATAGAGTCTGTCACTTTCCCGTGCTTTGAATTCCTCAGATTCTGAGCAAAAATTCCTTAGATTTAGTAAAATTTCCTTGGGATATGTATTCTTATATCAACGTTTATTTGAAAACGGACCAAAGTGTGTCTGCAGATTATTATGCAATTGCAAAAAAATCCACTGTATGCTGCCTGCCGTCAGAAGAATTTTATAAATTTTTCCCTGAATAAATTTTTCAAGTCTGGAATGCCTTGCCAATGCCGCATTTCTTGCATTTTTGAGAGGAGTTCTTGGGCAACAATGCTAAATTTACTTGACCTTTGAGTATTTGAGTATTATTTCAGAATTTTCAAATGGTATATCAAGTCTTAAATTTCTTTAAACTCCTTTAAAATGCAACTTTCCTTAAAAATATCCTTAAAGAGGTCCAGATTTCCTCAGTTTTATTATGGAAATTTCCTAAAAAGTGAGAACGCTGGTTCTGCGATTGCATACATATTACATGTCTGACCAGGGGGCGCCGCAGCGGCGGACGGGACGCCCCACGTTTTAGAAAACTCATCGGTAAAACGCGGAGATTATGTACTAGGAAACAACGAAACATGTCGGTAACTATTGAATTGGAAATGGTCTGTAAATTGGTCGGTAAAATTGAGTTGGTCAGTAAAGCGAAGAGGCTGAATACAGGAACACGCTCCCCGGTCGGAATGGTCTCGGTACGCCCGACTATGGGTGATATTAAAAAAAAAAGAAAAAAGACACTAGACTAGACGTTAGGACTTTAGACTAGACCCGACAAAGGATGTCGAAACTTTGGGTCGTGATGCAATTTCGAATGGCATTGTATTCATTTAAACCAGAGTAGCGACTTGTGTCGACCCACTCGACAGTTCAAATACACACTTCTATATGGCAACTGTCCGCCTCGATTTCAAGCTCTATATTGTGTGCACTGAAGCACACTCGGGATGTGTCTGTTGGTTGTTAATTTTTACTGCAATGAAGGCTACAGCGCCAGGCCATGTTATCTAAAAGTGCGCAGAGAAATTCGAGCATGGATAAAATTTTCTTCAATAAATTTTTTTTCGATATCGTTTTCGATTTCATTTATTTTTGATATATGCTGAAAAATTTTTGCAGTACAATATTAGTGTGCAAAATTTTAACACAGGTCACCACACGAAATAATGAGATATAACGCGTTTTTGAAAAATTGCCATTGCTAATATGACGTCAGCAATTGACATGCAATGCGTAAAACACGTACAATGGCGCGAGATACCGTGAACACGTCAAGGTCATATATGCGTAAGTCCTTTCATTCCTGGGGACACGAATGGTCACGCGATTTGTTCATATAGTATAACGTTTTGTTTTCGGGATTCTTGCATAAGAGATTTTGTGTGGGTTGTTTGGATATTAATTATACCGAATTCTCGTCTCTGTTCGTAGGTTAGCCTATATCCTGGGGAGACACTGTTATCATATGAAAATCATGAATGCACATCGAGCTGTGAAGAGGATTCAGTAAGCGGATATTGTAACATACTTCCGACTACATATACGTCTGATAAGTGGAAATATAGCGAGGGCGGGATTGCTTGTGAAGATTACGCATAAAAATTAAAGCCCTCTTCAAATTTTGGCGCATTTTGGTGCGAGCTCTCAAAGCATTAACATATGGCGAAGGTGAGCATGGCTGCAACAATGAGTTCAGTTTGGGAGAACGGCAGCGAATCTCTTGTTGAATTGTGTCAAAATGGTGTGTATTACTTAAACAAGGCTCCAACTGGGATCTACTATTATAACTATATGGCAAACATCGTTTTATCTGCCATTGCGACTGCAGTTGGATGTGTAGCGAATCTCTTAGTGATCATAGCTTACTTCAAGACATTTCGTCGGCACGAATTCAACACAACGCTTCTCGCATATCTTGCCACGGCAGATTTATTGATAACAGTGTTGGTTCAACCGTTAATGATCAGCCGTCTGACGCTCGAACTATTTGATCAACATTACTGCTTGTACTGGTTGGTTATAAGACGACTCTTTGAATTCAGTGTGCCGGTCTCGTTCCTCTCCGTCGGCCTCATAACCTACGAACGCTACCAAGCGTTATTCTGCCCCGTCAAGTATCGTACGAGCTCGTTGAGACGACGTATTAAAATAACAATGATTATAATTTGGCTGTTTGCGCTCGTTACGACGTGTTTACGATTTTTCCACTTTTTTGTGGTGATCTACTATTTCATGGCCTTATTCATAATAATCGCGTTAGTGGCTGCAAACACTGTAATCTACGTCAAAATCGGGAAAATGGCTTCGGTGTATACAAAGGATCGGCGCGCAACCGCGCAGAAAATGTGCGATACTCGTAGCTCAAGAAAAATCCTCGCAAAAGACAAGCGAAGCACACGAACGCTTTTCTATATCTTTTTGAGTCTGGTCATATGTTATCTACCCATGCTGGGGGCAATATTATACTCGGTTATCAACGGTCAATCGCATTCAATGCAGTTTCTGTTTGGGTACCTCCCATGGGCTGATGCGTTCGCGTTCTTAAATTCCACTCTGGACCCCTTCATCTATTGTTTGCGCAACCCAAAACTGAAGAACGCCGTGCTTGCCTTCGTGTGCCGTCGTGGTTATAGAAAACGCGATTCGTGTAACGAAGTTGGCGCGAGAAATTCATTGATGTTGCAGAATAGCAGCTCCGATAAAAAGTGTCCCAACGATTCAAGAAATTCATGAACTCTCTCCCATCAAATAACTTAGGGGCTGTTCATATGAGTCGGGCCAGGGTCACCGGCTACCCGGGATGAAGCGTGTCATGAATTTTTTTTCACAACCATAAAAGATCTTTTGAACAACTTTATACCGTCATTGGAATCAAACTAAACTAATTCAAAACTTTGAAATGTCATTTTGAAGTGTTTATGAAAGCTGTGATAAGACCTTTATTACACGAATCCTCCCCGTTAATCGGGCCAGCCGGCTCCATATGTGAACAACCCCCGTTACTCCTGGAAGAAAAAGCTTGGTGATTCAAGGAACTCACAAAAATGCTGTCAACAACTTAGATCTATATTAAGAAGAGCTGTCGTCATTCGTGACTCAGCTTTTGTCAACAACTTGGGAACTTCTACGTTGAGAAAAGCTGAGAAATGTCTTTATAGTAAATGCCTGCGAGGCATAAACAAAGGGGAACAGGCAATTATATAATGCCATGTGGTAATAAGTACGCCGGTTTATTGTTTTATTGTAAATACATACTTAAACGTTAAAGCCTCTTACATCACATAAGTTACCTTGACCTTATACGTGTGAGGTACAGCAAGAAAACAACAACAAGTTTGAATTCTTGACAACTTTTAATTGCCTTTGCCAAAATTGACGTATTTCTAATACGGTGAACGCGTGCAGTTTGAGACAAAGAAGTTTTGATATACAACAAAATTTGCTTTGTTCAAAATTTGGCATGACGAACCTACTTGTCAAGCAATTGTGCAGACTTGTAATTTTTGCTGTAGGCTCACAGTCAAGAAAATGTTTTAAAATCGATAATATAATCTTTAAACTATAAACAAAGCTTTTAGGTGGACTTATATTTTGTAGCAGCTAGCTTTTTTACGATAAACAATGCCTTCTTACGATAAGAAAAAAATCGCAGACAGTATATATAAATATTTGAACATATATACTTGACTTAAGTAGTTTTCTAGTACAGTACTGAATTGCATAAATAAATGTAAATATGGCTTGAATATTATCAGTTTGAAAGTTCCAGTGCCATACGGTCGAGGAAGATCATTTTCCCATGATCTCAATATATGATGCACACTCCAAAAGTTACAAACTGAAAAAAGTAGACAAAAAAGACTCTTTAGCGGTGCGGTTATCTTTTCGTAAACATGTCAATCAACGAAACGTGTCCTCAGACTTTGGCCATCTGGCATGCAAAGAGTGACGTGATTCGTTGGTTCCACTGAGAACTATATAGCGTGCAGCAGATGATGTGGTTAGCCAGCAGTTATCAGAAAATCTGCATGTTAATTCCTGTCTTCATGTTCCTAAAGCCTAGTTTACACTATCAAACTTTTCACAGTAGGAATTTTGCATCGGTGATGAAGAAGAATTTGTAGGAAATGTTTGAGGAACCGTGTTAAGTTCCTCAAACATTTCTTACAAATCCTTCAAAATTTACCGATGCAAAATTCCTAAGTGTGTTCACAGAAACTTTGATAGTGTAAACCCCGCTGATGAGCATGCATAAGAAAAAGAACTACGCTCCTTTAATCTCACTTTCAAACGTTTTCTGAAAATTTCCGACCACATGCATGAATCTGCTATCCTGACACGAAAATTACGAAACTCTTTGCTTGAACCTAAAGCATCACCATGACTTTTAGAAGTGTATAATTATAATCTATACAGGTACTTGAAACAAAGATCGTTACTAATATACAATATATATATAAAGTTTTTGATGTAAACCCATAGTTTTTCATTTCATAGCAAAGGTGTTTATTAGTTAAGTTTGTAAAAATTGAAGAAAAAGTATTTCATTAAAGATCAGACGTGTTTGTGTATTATCTGTTAATAATCCTCATTTCCTTCCTATCTCCTATGTTCCGTTGTATCATGTATGAAGTTGGTAATCAATACAGATTATATATTGTAACAAAATCCAACGGTCAAATCCGTTGCGTGACTATAGCCCACAAAACTTTCCAAATTTCTGAAGAATGGCATTTACTCAAAATGTTGGCCGTTAAACTGTTCAAGAACGTTTTCACGAGCACTTAGACAAAAATTTATCAACAACACGCAACAAACCGATGCATTCGTTGTTTGAATTTTTTTCCTCAGACTTATTATAGTCTTTGTCACTTTGACTTTGACTTTGACTAGTGTCTGTATTCGGTGATTAATGTGGAACTGCACGAGTGTTTCCCGTTCTTGAAAAAGGTTTGAGTCTCCGGACGTAATATTGTACACGTTTGTGCTTTCCAAGTGATCACATAAGATTCAACATCTTGTCCTTTCCCGTTACCTCCCCTAAGCGAGTGAGCGTCATGACCAATTTATAGACCAATTTATAGACCATGTGCATGGCATATAGTTTAGCCAGCGGAATCTATCACAAAGAAGGTGTATTTCAAGACCACTCCCTATATGCACTGCGAACAAACCGTTGGAAGATCATTAGACTAGTGAGAATCTACCACAAAGGACGTGTATTTCAAGACCACTAACTACACTGAGAACCAACAGTTTGAAGTTTAAACTAGTGAGAATCTACCACAAAGGACGTTTCAAGACCACTACCTACACTGAGAACCAACAGTTTGAAGTTTAGACTAGTGAGAATCTACTACAAAGGGCGTGCATTTTCAAGACCACTACCTACACTGAGACTGACCAACAGTTTGAAGTTTAGACTAGTGAGAATCTACCATGCATAAAGGACGTGTATTTCAAGACCACTACCTACACTGAGAACCAACAGTTTGAAGTTTAGACTAGTGAGAATCTACAACAAAGGACGTGTATTTCAAGACTACTACCTACACTGAGGAACAACAGTTTGAAGTTTACACTTTAGGGTATAGAATTTACCACAAAGAACGCGTACAATTCAACACAATTACCCACGCTGAGAACCAAGTGTTTGTTTAGACTAGTAACAGCACATATACTTGAAAACCACTCACTATGCTAAGAACAAGTCATTTGAATTGTATGCTAGTGACAATCTACCACAAAGGATGTGTATTCGAAACCATTACCAACGCTGAGAACCACGTGTAACATGTGATGTACTCGAGAACACTCACTTTGCTAAGAACCTGTCGTTTAAATTATACGCTAGAATCTACCTGCACAAAAGGCGTGTATTTCATTCCAAGACTACTATACCCACACCGAGAACTAACAGTTTGAATTTTTACCCTAACCCTAACCCACCTGACCGCGTAGCTCAGTTGGCAGAGCATTGGGCTAACATTCCAAAGGTCGTAGGTTCGATTCCCACCGTGGACAGGCATATTTTTTCAAACTTGCCCGGTGTGGATATACACTCAGAGTAACATCACAAGCATAACAGTTTGAAGTTTAAACTATTGTGAGAGTCTGCCGCAAAGGCATTACCTACGTTTTAATCCTTATTGGACAGACAGACTCTTTCAGAGAATCAGAACATTTCTGAACAACTGCCAAAAAGTACTGCATGAAACTATTAAAAACATACTCATGTGCGGGCCGCAAGGAAATGGCCGTTAACCACAAGTAAATTAAAATGGTACTATAACTCAACGCAGTCTTAAGTCGACAGTCGTATTCCGTGTGAAAATGATCACAGGAATTTCGTAAGCTGATTGAGATATTTACTTATTTAATGAGGTACTAATCGATATACTAACTCCTTCCTGAAAGATTACGCAAGCTTTCTAGTATCTTAATTTTTAAAGCAAATACAACCACGACCGACCCCACAGGGTGCCACTTGATCTTACTGCTGTACGATGGTAGCGGTCTATCAGATAAAATCCTTGTAATCTTTTATATTCTTAAAGTACATGCATACGAGATATTCATATGGAAACAAAAACAAACAAGCTATATACACCAAACTGACTGTAGTCCTTCAACTGTTCCCCCTAGAGGTCTAATAAGGGTTATCTCTAAATGTTACTGCATAGAGGAAACCTAAACTAAAATACTTTATTTTACAAGACAGCTTGACCAGTTCTTAGCGGTCCAATAAGGGCCATCTCTTGTGGCTGTATTGGTCCACATTTACTACAAGAGGAAACAGGAATACCGGTGGAAAAACTTGCGTTGTTTGGTCAAATTCTGGAAGCAGGCACTCTGCTTCATCTTCACACGCAACTGAAGTGAAATTATAATCATGAGAATATCATACTGCATGGGGTCGGTTGTTCAAAGGTGGGTTAGCACTAACCCTAGGTTAAAATTTAACCTGCTGTTGTAGTTTGTGTATTTCTACACTTCTGTGTATTTCAAAACGTCAGAGAAGTGAACTGCTATCGATCCAGACAAGATCTCTGAAGAAATATCTCCAAATTTATAGACAAGCTGTCAGAAAGTTTGCTTCGAATTTCAGGTTAACCCATGGTTAAACTAACCCAGCTTTGAACAACTGGTCCCTGGAGGTTAAAAAACTAGGTACAGTGTAACTACAAGAGAAAACCGGAGAAACTTAAGAAACAACATGTGCGGTGTTTGGTGAAGTTAAACTGGAAGCATTCTTCACTGTAAATGTCAAGACAACTCCAAAAGAGTAATTCTGTCAACGCTTTTGGTGACAAAACAACACATTTTTGGAGTTATTTTAACTCCTATTGTGTCTAGTATTCTCACATGAGATTGAGTATTGCGAGAATCGCGCAATACAGAAGTCGAATTAAGGCCCGAGATGAAAGGTTATCACTGGTACCAGGAACCATATTTTGATATCATTGAGTAGAAGCAACGCGTGTCAGCTAGCCAGAATTCCGGGTGATTCTCAAGTGAAGTGTACTTAATGAAATATACCTTGTCCAAGTGGCTAGCCTCAATAAGCTCCATATCAACAAACAATTATGTATTGTTTTGATTTGTGATTTTGTCACTATAGTCAACCAAGAGCCGAGAGGCTTCATCGCATATTGAAGATTAGTCGCGTATGATTATTTAAGAAGAAATAAGGAGCTATCTTAAGTAAACAGCAATGATTTCAGCCAAATAAGCTACTTAATATATAGGATTATTATTTCATGTTATAGTCGCATGCGAGAAGTGGTTTCTATAGCCAAGACTCTTCAGTACTAAATGACCGGTTACTCCTGTAGTAACACTGGATGAACAAAGGATGGGCTTTATTAATGGATATATTGGAGTAGATAGGTTTAAATTCAAGTGACGATATATATCACACACTTTTTATATCTAATCAGGAACGGTTGGGAAGACACTGACACTATACGTCCTCTGTGGCAGGAATCGTACTTGCAATTCCTGCACCCGTCTGGGAAGAACTACAGGGTGTATCAAAAAAAGCGCAATCCTCGACTGAAATGTAAATTGCTAAACAAATAATAAACGAAAACGTTAAAGTTTACATTCATTTTAAAGCGTAGCCATTCAGCTTTCTAACAGTGGGTTGTTTCTTAAATTTGACTCATTGGTTCGCGGCTAATAATACTTTACGTTATTGCGATTGGAGATTAAAAAAATTGAGATGGAATAACAAATCGTTCTCATGCAAATAACCGCTGATTTTTTCATTAAAACAAAAAAATATTGCATTTTATTAAATGGATTGTAACAATAAGTATAATTACGGCTTTTCTTCCACTATTTTTAACTCAGTTTGAAACTTCAAATGCGATATAATTTCGGCTTGGACCATCTAAGCTGACTGACATCAACTTGCTATAATTTCTGTTTACATTACATCGCAATTCGATGACACTCTGGCTCAGACACCAGAATGTTTTGACGATTTTTAGCATTCGTTTAGGATTTTCAAACAACCTGGTCTCTTTTAAAATACTTTTAATTTGTTCTTACGTGGTTTTCCAGATGTAGTGACGACAACATTAAAGTTTAAAGAAGAAAATTCTAACATTTAAACCGATTAAACAATAACATAGTAAACTTGCATAATTAAACAGCAACTAAAAATGATAGGTTTACTAAATCTTTTCCTGTGCAATTATTACTAGCATTGGAGACAAGGATAATAATTTGTTTGAAAGAGAAAAGAACAGGCTTTGAAGTAAGCCTAAAAGCGTTTAACTAGAAATAGTATTTCGAAAGTTATTAAGCACAAAAGATGAATTGCGTTTATCTTGATACACCCTGTATATAGATAAGGTTAGTTTTTAGTTTAGGTTTCCTTTTGAAGAAACGCTGAACCAAAAAGAAATGGACCTTACTGAACCTCTATATTTCTATATCAATTTATTATGAATATTTACTTAAATATTGATCAAACTACTGCAACTAATTAACAAGTAAAATCTTAATTTCTAGTTCAATATTAAACAACTAGGAAACTTTGTTTTACTTTCGTATTTCGAAATCGTTGCGAAATATTATCAAAGTCAAACCGACTTGTCCTATATATATATATATATATATATTTGTTTTCGTCGCGCGAAAACTGAAGTGGAACGAGCATGTTTGCCATGTTTAGTCTATATTTAGGAGTAAGAGACGATTTTTTTAAATTTAGCGCTACTTTTGATGTTTTTCCAACACTTAAGTGTTGTTTTCACCGATGCGAGAGATGCATAAAGACCTTTTACATAAAATTTAAATATCCTATCACGAAATCACACCGATTGACATTCCGACAAACCAAAGTCCTAGGTTTGAGATATCATATACCATAACAACCATAACAGGAATTATGCATGTATTATTACGAGTATGGGTGCATGACTTTTCATATAAATGTCCCAAAACCATTGTATTTCCTCACAAAAATTTAGGAAAATTTCATTGTTAGCTAATTAGGGTTATGAGGTGTGAATAGTTAGGCATTGTTATACTTATTACAGGTAATTTTTTTTAAAAATTTGCCGCTACCAAGTTAATAATCCACTCAAGTGCAATCGGCTTCCGCATACATACTCTATGTTAAGACCCGTTTACAAGTGTAATTTTTGCTCCCATTCAGGGTCTTAGCTAGGATCTTAGATCTTGGGCGTGTTTCTAATGACCAGGGCGTGCACATGTCAATTACCTTGAATAGCAAAATCACGGTTCTAGTTATGCTCGCCAACAACATGTTGTTCTATGCTTTGCAACCAGTTATTTCAGCAACTCCTGGGGTATTTAAAACCATTTTAACACCATACAGTTCCCATTATCGATCAAAACATTAAACTCATCACAGATCACTTTTTCCAATTTCAACAACAACAGTAGATTTTACAAACTTTCTTACGACGTAAATAGGAAGAAATTCTGTCTGTTGTAAGTAGCAAGACCTTATTTTATGAACCTACACGGCCTTATATAAATAATGAAGCCGCGTTCATTTTATCTAGCCGTGTTTTTCCACTTTTGG
The DNA here is from genome assembly GCA_902702795.2 of Paramuricea clavata. Taxonomy (NCBI): domain Eukaryota; kingdom Metazoa; phylum Cnidaria; class Anthozoa; order Malacalcyonacea; family Plexauridae; genus Paramuricea; species Paramuricea clavata. The sequence goes on along the minus strand of CACRXK020000747.1, from coordinate 52,845 downwards.
CCGCGATAACACGGCCAACACGGCCCTCTAGCTAAGACCCTGCTGCCATTCTGGTGCGATTATCTTCTTCTGAAGGATGTGAACGAGTACATGAGTTATGAATGTTGTGAGTATACACAGTATGTTCTGAACATTCATAAGTCATCCACATGCAGAAGAAGGAAATCGCACCTATAATCGAAGCAAATATTGCAAGTGTAAACAGGCTTGTTTGTTGCCTTAACCAAGCCCGCGAGCGCCTGCTTTGCGGGCTAAACAATAATAACTGCGTGGTGCCTGTATTTTCCCGCGCCCTTTATAACTCCCAATAAATTCACATGATAGTTTTGTTTGTGGAAACACCACGTAAATTTATTACAGCAAATTTTTATCATATATTATTAGCACTGATGAAGATCCGGGCTTACTTATCGCCATGCAAACATACAAAGAACTTAAATTCACATAATTTTTCACATGTGAAATCTTATGTTGAATTGGAACATTGAACATGTGACAATGGTCATTTCGCATCTGAAATGTAGAATTTTTTTACGTTTCATATAATTTTTTATATGTGAAATTATGTGTAAAAATTAATCTCACATGTGAAATTATTACTTCTTACTGTGGTACTGGAACACTTTACACGTGAAAATGGATTTATTTCATACGTGAACTTTTCGCAAAGGAAATCAAACCCCTTTCCGAGGTAAACTTAGAGTAATTCGACCTGCATGACAGCAACTGTTCCAACAAAATACGTTTTTATATTCCAATGATGATAAACTACAGGACGAACGTCAAAGATTGAACTATATTTCCCTGCCATCATTTAGACTTGAAGGAAGGAAAGCAATTTATTTATCTACCAAATTATCCTGCACATATACAACCCACGTTCCGCATTTTGGCGCCAAGATAATTAACCAAGCATGAGAATGTGGGGGCGTTTGAGGGGGGTGTTGAGGCATTTGTGCTGGCTTGTTTTGGTCGAACCATTCAACATAACCCAAGGTTTACATTCTCTTATTGACAAATGCATGAAGAAAGTTTCGGGCTTTAGGCAATGAGATTTTATACTAGTTTTATAATTGGAAAATAACATACTTAAATTTCATGCAATATATAGACCTTAATTTGCAGCCTATCAATGTTTTCATAGTTGAAAAATTATTGCTACAGCTTTGTTACATAGCTATCCAGCCATTCAAAGACCTTGTCACAGAATAAAGACACACAGAAGGTCGACTCAGCCAAAAAAATGCTGACACCATGGTCCTTAGCCAGTGCGCTTATGTAAAGCATTCACCCCCTGGACGTCTGGGGGTGAATGCCTCTCATAATTAAATGCACTGGCTAGGATCATGGCGTCAGCATTTTGATGACGAATTACGGTTATGCCAAAATCATAGGAAAAACCAAGAACACGGGCTTCTGTTTGTCTCTATTCTGTGGCCTCGTTCTTCACAAACTAGAATTAGTTACACGACTACAAAGGCCATACTATGAATAAAGAAACATATTAGTTCAGCTTTCAATAACGAACACCCGCTCGAGTATATAATTAGTCATAGGAATAGACTTTTAATGAAAAATCTGACACGTTTTATCACATATTGAAGAACAGATACAGCTGTTTACATAGCAAGTAATTGCCTTCGTGCAAACTTCAGAAATATTAGCAAATTTTGGAGAACAATACACTAAATAGGAAAATGTCGAACATATCTAAAACTAAATTAATGCTGGATGTGAGCAAGCCAGTCAGTAGACTAAAACATAGCAAGGGTTGCAAGAATTGCCTGATGGACGTAATCAGGCAATGAATATGTATTCATATGCATGCTCGTTAATTGCCATCCAATTCAATCATATTTTTTTTAAATGCTTAGTCACCTTTATGCCACACTGCAAAACAGATTGGCTAAAACAACCAATCTGTTTCAACCAATCTGTTTTTACAGTGCATTGTATGCTTATATCACAGAATACTACACAGAAAGCCATCTCCATTGTTTTTTTCGCTTATTCGTCATGATTCGTCACTCAGCAAGTACCGTAAACAGAAGCAGTCAAAATGTCCAGGGGGGGACTGCTTCTGTATAGTATTCTGTGCTTATATCATCAGAACAATCTGTGCATTGTATAACTAGGCATGTGACTTATCCCAAAAATTAAATTGCATTAACATACTCTTCCTGCATGAGTTTATTGGCTGTCAATGAAAGCTACTTATTTATACAATGGATCACAATGTCCACCTCGATTTCAAGCTATTGTGTCGTGTGCACTAAAGCAACTTCGGAAAGTGCATAAATTGCATTATCAAATTGCTATCGGCTTAGCTAAAGTTAAGCCTTAACCCAGATCAAAATTTATGAAATTTACATAAATCTGACTTTGTCACAACAAGCAGTTACACATTAATTAATCCTCAACTATTTCACGGGACAATTTAGAAACAGCTATAGGCGTGTTCCCAGATCAAAATTTTATGAAATTTACATCAATTTGAGCTTGTCACAAGTCTCACAACAAGCAGTTACATTAATTAATCCTCAATTATTTCATGGGACAATTGAGGAACAGCTATATAGGCGTCTATCCCAGGTCAAAGTTTTGTAAAATTCACGTAAATTCGTAAGAAGTATTTTCTATTTTTGAAGGTAAATGAATTCTTCAACGAATGTCGTGAATACAAAATCCTGTCACAACATACAATTATATTAATTAGTTCACAAACCATATCACGCGCGACAGCAAATTTTGCCTCATCACATTAGAGTATAAAAGAGATGTCAGCCGGTCGTCTGCAGGTGTGAATTAAACAAAAAACTCTAATCTGCTTGTAAATATCAAACTAATTCCATGTGAGCGCAAAATAAACACAAATGCAGTAATCAGCTAAAAATTGAGGAGAAGAACTTAAAATAGAGTCCACACATAAGTGTTTGTCTTCGCAGAGCAAGATGTCCCAACAGCAATCATTCAGATAAAATGTAGAACTGAACTACGCCAATTGTGTACTCTTGAACGGAATTACAGCGCACTCTAATGCTGTAATGATGAGAATTTGATGGAATATAATACGTACGTGTAATATATGGGAATAATACACGAAATTGGCTTAAGAGGACTAATTCCACAGTTTATAAGCGGAAAAGATAAAGTTTTGTTGTTTTAACAAGAGCTGGAAAGTGGATCTATTTGAGGACACTTCAGACAAAGTGAATTCTTTGGAAGTACATAGCAAAAAACTTTGGTTTATCAAACAATTTCGGGTACCAGATTGTTTGCAAGAGAACGTGTACTGGGTATACAGGCTTATTTCGTGAAAACATCGATGACAATTGTGAAAAACTCAACTCGACAAGGATCCCTTTTGAAACAATCTTGTTAAAAGGAATCGAAGGTAACAGCGTATATTGATGAAAAGATAAGTTCTTCCAACAACAAAGCAAGGAGTCACTAATTGAAACAAAGTAAATAATCCCACTATATATACATCGTTTGAAAAAATTAGTTCAAAAACAACAGCTGCCTTGGAAACAATAAAACATTTTTTTTACAGTAACAGTACAAGAAAAAGGAATTGAATGAAAGTTGTATGCTATACGTTGGTATATTAGGATAAATATTGAAAGGATAAATTTTTACAAAAGTTAGGAGTCACTTGAATTGGACAAAGAAAATCATCTTACATTGGCGTTACAAACCAGTTCTCTACAGAATGCAATACAACGACACAAACAAAAGCGACGCCTACTTCACCCGATGCCTAGGGATCTACTATTTACAAGTTCGTCCAACTGGAAACACATTCAGCACATATATATCAGTCATAGTTGCGCTTTCTATATTTTCAGTGCTATCTGCTTTAGGCAATGGTCTTATAATCTATGTTTACATAAAACAGAAGTCGCTACAACGTACGAACACGCTGCTTTTAGTATGCTTGGCATTTCTGGACTTCGTTTCGGCGGTGGTACTAGAGCCTTTATACGTTGTTCGGCTTTTGTCGGAAATTTACGGCTTCCCTTCGTGTGTATATATTCTTATAGTTCGTCGGCTCCTCGAGTATCTTCGGCCAGTGTCGTTCATGACGTTGGCTTTGATAACAATTGAAAGATACTTAGCTTTGTTTAAAGCGATTATTCATCGGAGAATGGCCACGAAACAACGTTTACTTTATGTAGTATTACTGATCTGGTTCGTATGGTTTTTGGTTATTTTGATACGCTCGTTTTTCCAAAGAATAACCTCAGCCTTTTACACTTTCTTCACCTTCGTCGCGTTTTCATTGTTGATGGGGAATCTTGTTATGTATTTTAAGATTGGGAAACTAGCAAGGCTGCATAGCAGACCAACCCGGCTGTCAACTTCTCCGGGGTCTATCATGTCCACTGCTCCGGGGTCATTAACCGTAGGGTACCAAAACGCTAGGTCCAGAAACCCGGGGTCATTAACCGTAGGGTACGAAAACTCCAGGTGTATTGGCTCGGAGTCAAACAACTCTGGAGTTATGTACTCAAAGACGGAGGAAAGCGTGAATTATGTTTTGAATGGAAAAAGACGGAGTTTAACAAATGTTGGAATTCAGCGTTCAGAAAGTGGGGTTAAGTCGACGAAAATTAATGTTCAGCCTACTGTGAAGTCAGATGGATCAACTGAAAGTCACGTGGTGTCAAGAAAAGGTGAAATGTCTAATGTTTCAAAGAAAGAAATTGGTTCTAAGCGTCAGGAGAAAAATGAACAGGCAACAGACTCAGAAATGTTTCAGAATGCAACAAGCATCACAGCAAGTGATAAACGCGTAGCAAATGACAGCGAAAAAAAACTGCATAGTGATAAAAGCAATTCAAACGGGAAACTGCATGTCATAGAGACGAATCTCGAGACACAAAGCACCAAAAACCTACCAGGTAGTCTTGATACAGTTTCAAGCAAGGCGTCAATACGTCAGCACGACAGTAGCGATATGATAGGCGATATCATAACTCATCAAGTTAAAACTGACATCAACAACAATTCCACAAGCACGGATTTAAAACAAGAAAGCTCCGATACCTTTCAAGCTACAAATGTACAACAACTTCAAGGAAATGCACAACACAAAGTTACAGAAGTTAACACCTCACCACAATTTAAAAACACAAGTGATGGTGGCAGCTCTACCAGCCCTAATCCTCAAGCTTCTGACAAAAGTGCTCAACAAGCAACTAGTCACGAAAAGACAATTGTAGCAAAAGATCAACCTTCTAGTAGTCAGTTTAAAAATACCAGTGACCCTCCTACAGCTGTTACCAAAACCAACAAAGACACTCACCAAACAACTGATCGTACAAAACTTACGGTTGAAACAAGAGAGCGGAACGCAACATGGACGGTATTTTATATTGTGGCAATCCTCACCCTCTGTTATTTACCCATTGCTGCATTATTGGTGTACCTTTCGTTTAAACAACAACCAGACGCGACTTTGTTGTTCATTTACGTGCCAATAGCGGATACCATTGCCCTGTTTAATGCGCTCGTCAATCCTTTTATATATTGTTATAAGAACAGAAAAATGCGAGCGGCAGTGAAGAGTGTTTTGCAGAAAATATGGAGTGGTCGATGAATTATTTTATCATTTGATAAACGCTTTATCATTTATATGTAATGGAAAAGACACAAGTGTTTCATTTTCCAGACTTCTCAACATGCATCAGATCTGCAGATATTGACTAAATATTTATTTCTTTTGAATTAAATTTTCTTTACGAATTATTAATGACTTTATGATTTCATGTAAAATATCTGTGGTGCTGAGGATTGTTTACAAATTTGCTGTCCTAGGACCTAAGGGAATAATATGTTATCATAATTATTTATAATTTCCATAAAATTGAGATATACATATACACAATAATATATAAGTTAAGATGAGAAAATGTAGATTTGAAATATATATGCAGTATTGTAATAAAAACTTTAAAAAAAAACTAACGCTAATATGCTCATAAAACTTAATTTTATGAGCATATGTATCTACCTATGAGCATATTTATCGATCTATCACAATTATAATAGTTTTGTTTCTGGAAACACCACGTAAATTTATTACTGCAAATGTAATAAATCACCACCTTATTGTGGTGTTTCCACAAACAAAACTATCATATGTTTTATCGCCATGCAAACATACAAAGGACCTATCACAATTAATTAACAATTCAAACGTGTAGCGTGAATTTTCATCTAACTGTAGTATAGTTTGACATAAGTTATAAAAATAGTTTTTTTCAGACGGTTTCTACTTCGACCTATTTTCCATTTGTTTGAGGTTTAAAAACATATTAATGTACTACTAAAACTACAGTCTGTAGCAGAATAAAAATCAACTAACCTTAAAAATTTATAACTTTTTCTTTTCTTTTTCCATGTTTCTTTTTCTGTTTAGGACTTTCAGTTTCCACATTGTTTTGTGCATCAGCACTGTGATGGGATGAACCTTCGGTTACTGTCAGACTCACTGACTCTGTTGTATTATCTGCAGTTACAAACAACATAATATGTATACATGTACATTTACTGTACCTGGAAGTTTCAGATGAGATACAAGACTACCACATACAATGAAAGGCATTATTTTCTCACTCCTAAAATTTTTATGTGGTAATTATCTATGTGTACATCAGTAGTTTTACCTTTATTCTTTTTCTTCAAAAGTTGTGGACAATCTCGTTTCAAATGTTCAACAGAGCCACAAATCTTACACCCTCCACCTAAATAGTTCAAAACCAATAATAAAGGTTGTTATAATTGTTAAAATTCAAAATCAAAGTTAATATAAAAACACGACTACCTTCTGGATATAATCCTCTTGGATTTTCAGGACACGATCTAGCCAAGTGTCCCATCTCTTGACAAATAAAACATTTTGCAAATGGAAAAGCTCCTGGAATTGAAACAGCATATATAAGAAAATACATATTTTTGAGAGCTCAATAACTGACAGCTAACAAGATGACCAATCTCTTGACATAACATTTTCGCCAAAATACTTCTTCACTTTTAAATATTTAGTTATTTACAATTATAATAGGAGTAATTTTTTGAGCACCTGCGGACTTCTCATCAATATTCGCTTTACATTTCTTGGTTGTATGATCAGAAGATCCACATTTAAAACAACTTCCAATCTTCATATCATTCTTGTTTGGACATTCTGATGCTTGATGTCCACGTTCTCTGCACACGAAACAACACTGAAACACAAAATAATATCTTACTCAGGACAAGGAGAACAAAACCAAGCAACAAGAGGCCAAAACATAAGGAGGTAGGACATATAATAATCACACATAGAGAAGATAGAGAGGGAGAGCAAAAATATGTGAAGTGAGTGGGTGGGGAGGCCTTAGTAGGGAAATAACAATAGCCAAGCAAGGCAGAGGACAGAATTTATGTACGGGGTGGATATGTCCTACCTATATGACATATATGTCCTAGCAAATACACCCAAATTCATCACTTTATCCATATTCAAGTTGCCACACCAAGTTGACGTTTTGAGTGGGTAGATGCGTCAACATATTTATTCTTTGACGTTTTCATGAATTTTACTTTTGGCAAACAAGCCAGCAAGTGAACCAGCAAGCGAAGAAAATTAGGGTACTTTACAGTTTATCGTACCTGTGTACTGCAAGTATTTGATGGGCGTGTATTCTCATGGCGAGTTTTCCAGTTCTTTAATCACATGCTTTGATGGTGTATGTATTCAGTGATTTACTCTGGTACGGTAAAGTGTAATATTTCCGAAAATAAATCTAAATATCTTGCCGTAAGGAATGACATGCTTGACATTTTCAAAGCTTGAATATGATGTGTCCCCCTTACTCTATCAAATGCAATGTTGCAGGGGTATAGCTTGAATAAATTATAAAAAAGTGAATGAATCTGTTCACCTTTTGTTTTTTTCTTCTTAGTCTTCGAGCTTCAATTTGTTTTTGCCTTTTAGGATCTAGGATGGTTGTCTCAGATTTCTCTTGTGTGTGACCTTTCTTATTTTTGGAAAATAATTTCTTCTTTTTAGTTGACAAGTGACCTTCATCCTTTTGAGGCGATGGTTCTGCACTTGGCTTGTCTATACAGTGAACACAGATGTGTTAAAAATTTATCAAAATACTTTGCCAATTTTATTTCAAATTATAAAAAGCAAGCTTACTTGCTGACAAATCATCCCAAGTTGATGCTTCTAAAAACTTTCTTTTCCCAGCTCTTGCAAACCTTGTCATCTTTTTATTCGTTCTAAAAAGCGTTTATTTTTCAACAAATATTTCAGAACTATTTCACGTGGAAGCAATTTTGTGCTTTCAAAGTTACAGTAAATCGTTTCTTACATGAATTTTTACACCGTGAGTTGGATGGTGAATCCGCAGGCTTAGAATCGCACGACGAGATACGACGATATCCGAAGTAGGCCGAGAAGGTTCCGAAGTGTTCCGAAGCTGTTTTAAAACCCATGGCACGGCTTCTCTGGGACTGGCCCACTTCACACCAATTTCAAGTAGAAAATATAGTTTAGTCAGCAATACGTTTTACTGCAATTTTATTGCTATAGTCAAATAAACTTAATACAAAAAAATTTAAATTGATGAGGTTAATTTAAGATACAGGTTACTAAGCTAGTAAGCTTTACCCCTTTGATGAGGTTAATTTAAGATACAGGTTACTAAGCTAGTAAGCATAACCCCCTTTAGGGGATTATGCCATCACATAGTTCATCTTCGACAAAGCACGACATAAAGTTCATAAAAGATTTAATTTTTTTTCTGAAGAATGACATTAAATACAAACACAATTTCATCATTGGCATCGGGGACATCAATTTCATTCAGAGCCAATTGTAGTGATCGTGCCAGATTGATGGGCTGATTGTTTGGACCAAGACCCCATTTCTAGTGGAAGAAATATGCTGAGTTTAACAGGGAGAGCAGTTTAAAACTGATAGAGCTATCCAGTATAAATAACGTTCGTTTAGTTTAGGTTTCCTTCTGTAGTAACACTGGAGCAATAAGATATGATCCTTACTGGACCTCTAGGAAGAACAGTTTAGAACTGATAGGGCTATCCAACATAAATAAAGTTAGCCGGTTTAAGTTTAGGTTTCCTCCTGTAATAACACTGAATCAATAAGAGATGATCCTTACTGGACCTCTAAGGAGAACAGTTTGGAACTGATAGAGCTATCCAGTATAAATAAGGTTTGTTTAGTTTACGTTTCCTCCTGTAATAACACTGGATCAATAAGAGATGATCCTTACTGGACCTCTAGGAAGAACAGTTTGGAACTGATAGAGCTATTCAGTATAAATAAAGTTAGTTTAGTAGAGATGACCCTCCCTGGATCTCCAGAGAGAACACTTACATCTGACAGGTCTAGTTAAAAATACCTTACCTTATAATTTCCAGGACCAAGTGATAAAGTCAAATTTAATCGTTTCTCTGCATTAGGCCGCAATCTGTTTGCAAACGTGAGTAAACAACCAGCACACGCTTGCCTCACATCGTTTTCCAACTTGTTCACCGACTGTTGTGGGTCCCCTGAAATAATTTTCGTCTGTATGGCTGCTTCAATGTCTCTGCTCTTTACTCGATCTATGACTACGTTTGTCTGTCCTGCTTCTGCCCGAACCGCAGGTTGGCTTGCGATAGTAGTTGGAAAGTGACCTGAAACAATGTAAAATAGAATGTTATAGTAGGTACCAGATTTTGAGGGGAGGTGCGCCCTCTCCCAAGATCGTTTTGCACCTCTCCTGAAAAGTCATGCACCAGCCCCTGGGAAAGGTTATACGATAGATCAAAGTGTACATTGGAAAATTTTTTATGTGTTCCTTAAGGTCTACACTTTGCAAAAAAGCTTTTCTGTAAAATCGAAACAGTGCGAGGCATTCATGCAATGTTTTGCAACATATTCTTGCTCGCATGTCAATACCAAAGAGTAAAGATATATACACTTCCTCTGTGTCAATACATTTGAAATTGATTATCACGTGTAGCATCGACTCGGCCAAAAATACCACGCCAGGATTCGTCATCAAAATGCTGACGCCATAGTCCTAGCCAGTGCGCTTGTGAGAGGCATTCCCCACCCCCTGGACGTCCGTCATTTTGATTATTATCAGGGGGGTGAATGCCTCTCATTAGCGCACAGACTAGGACCATGGCGTCACATTTTGATGACAAACTACAGTTACGCCAAAGTCATGGGGAAAAAACAAGAAGTCGGGCTTCTGTTTGTGTCTATTTTGTGATCGTATCGAACGCTCAAATGAAACCCACCTACTTTGTTCATAGAGAAACTAACCTCTGATTGGCTTCACATTTTGTATCACTCTGATTGGTGTAGGAACATCAAGAATGCTTTGACACGTGTCGCTCGTCCAACGAAGAGTAAACTGTTCTTTTGAGTCAGCGGAGATTCCCACAGACATTGCACAGTTTGTGCCCTGGTAAATTGCTTGACGTATTTCTCTGGCCTGACTATCGCTGAATGTCACTGTAATGCCATCTTGAAAATAAAAGTAATGTTTTTAGCTGCCCTTTATTTGTACAGGATAGCTCTATCAGTTCTAAACCGTTCTCCCTAGATGTTCAGCAAGGATCATCTCTTACTGATTCGGTGTTACTACAGGAGGAAACCCAAACTAAACTTACTAGCTTTATTTATACTGGATAGCTCTATCAGTTCTAAACTGTTCTCCCTAGATGTTCAGCAAGGATCATCTCTTACTGATTCGGTGTTACTACAGAAGGAAACCCAAACTAAACTTACTAGCTTTATTTATACTGGATAGCTCTATCAGTTCTAAACTGTTCTCCCTAGATGTTCAGTAAGGATCATCTCTTATTGATTCGGTGTTACTACAGGAGGAAACCCAAACTAATCTTAGCTTTATTTATACTGGATAGCTCTATCAGTTCTCAACTGTTCTCCCTAGAGATTCAGTAAGGATCATTCAAAACTAAACTAACTTTATTTATACTGGATAGCTCTATCAGTTCTAAACTGCTCTCCCGAGGATCATTTCTTATTGATCCAGTGTTAGTACAGAAAGAAACCTAAACTGAACTAACTTTATTTATACTGGATAGCTCCCAAGTTAAGAACCCCGGCAGCATAACTATTGTGTCACCAGCACAACTTGACTGTCCTTAAGATTTGGTTTTATCTGAAAATTTTCACAAACCTTCTATAACTTCAATTCCAAAGCTGGTCCGGGAATTGCAAGCATCTCCAAATGTCAAGACAAGAAGGATCGCACTGAATGCAAGATCTAAATGGAGAGGTAGACATTTAATGACTGAATGCTCTGACAAACGACAGTTCCTATACCCAAGCGAAGCTTAACTTACATTGGTTTCCAGTCTCCACTTGCTCGTTGCTATTTTGCAGGACAACGAAACCTCGCCTGGATGACGCCGTGTTACTAGGAGAGTACACAAAATGACCGCTGGCCTCAGGAACAAGGTCTCCGGCAATGGGAACAGCCACTGGCTTACTTTCGTCCACTAATAAACTATCCAAAATACCGATAATCTGCAAGGTAAATATTATGTTACAACATTATAATAGCTAATTAACCAACAAGCCAGCCAGCCAGCCAAGCCAAGTCAAGTCAAGCCAGCCAGCCAGCCAAGCAAGCCAACCAACCAGCATACAAGCAACAATAAACAGGCAAACAAACAAACAAGATGGTATACTTCAGTCTGATAAGTAAATGGTAACTCCAAAACAACTTTGCTCCCAGATTTTAAAATATGAACGTCAGGAATCAAAGCTTGGGGTATCTTGCGATTCTAGAATAAGAATAAACGTTAGATGTTGAATCAATCTGGTAAAAATGTATGAACAGGCTGTCAACAGAGTGAAAATTATTTTTTAAATTATTTTCATTTTATGCATAGACTTGTATTTGGAGGCAAATAGATAGAATCAATTGACAAGTATGAACAGATCTGAAGTTTAACAAGATCTGTTGTCCTGTATAACGTTCATTAAGACCCAAGCAATAAACATTCATAGGACAATATATACGCACCAAAAACTGATTGAGAGCAAAGAATGTGGAATAAAACAACTCATTTGGTTCGATACTACACACACTTGGTCTGTCTCGTGAACTCAGCGCTGGAGAAGGGAAACCTAGTTTAAAAGTAAAATATATCAGTTATACAGTAGAAATATAGTTAGTTCAATTCAGGTTTGCACTTGTAGTATGTAAAACTAGATCTAAAGGAATGACACACACTGGACCTCTACGGAAAACAGTTTAGAACTGATAGAGTTATGTCTGACAGTTATCCAATAGAAAGTCAGTTTAGATTAGGTATCCTCCTGTAGTGACACTGGATCAATAAAAAATGCATTTACGAGACCTCTAGGGAGAACAGTTCAGACCTGATAGAGCTATCCAGTATAAAGTTAGTTTAGGGTAAAGCTGCTGACACGAGTTGTTGTCATCAACCTTGGATGGTAAGTTAACGGTAGAACTTACATTGTTGTTGTACTCCCAAAGCATTTAGTAATCTGGTTGGAACATATTTTGCACACGGTATCTCAGCTTGCTTGAGTAAAATTCCAAAGAGTAACATCTTTCCAGAGGCATGATGTTGAATCAGCTTTGGCTAAAACGACAGGGGGAAACGGTCAGTGCACACTAAGCAAGGCTGATAGATGTGGTTATCACACTGACTCTCGTCGCTGAGATAAGCTTACTACTATAGGTGGTGTCGGCTAGGGAATGATTATCATGATTCACACTTGGTACTTACAGACTTATCTGACGCTATAAAAAGAAATCCTCCATTATCTTCACTGCCAAGTAAAGGATTGTTGAACGCCAAGAAATTACCATGATCAAATCGTTCACCTACAGCAAGACAATAAAATGAAGTTTATGCGAGACGAAAAGGTGTGGGAAGCAAGGCTGAGATGGATATGGGCAGGTAATGAGAAGAGAAGAAGAAAAGCTGGTCAGGTGGTAGACATTGCAGAGAAGACGAGGGAAGCAAGGCTGAGATGGTATGGACATGTAATAAGAAGAGATGAAGGAGAGCTGGTCAGAGACGTTATGGAATGAAGAGATCTGAAGATGCTGTATATTATTTGGTAGACTTTGCAGAAAAGGTGAGGGAAGCAAGGTTGAGATGAATATGGGCAGGTAATAAGAAGAGATGAAGGAGAGCTGGTCAGAGACATTATGGTGGAATGACGAGATCCGACGATGATGTGGATTGGTAGAAGGTGAGGGAAGCAAGGCTGAGATGGATATGGGCAGGTAATGAGAAGAGATGAAGGAGAGCTGGTCAGAGACATTCAACTCACCTTGATTTAAGATCAAAGAATAGAGAGTGCGAAACACTTTGAGCATTTCATAAGGAAACACATCTTCAATGATTCGTTTTTCAAGTAGAAAAGCAATTTCCATCTGACCACAGCTTGCAAAACCATGACTAGTGAGGAACCATGCCTCGTGCAATGCTTGCTTCACTACAACTGGACAATAGAAAATAATGGCAAAATGTATTAATTATAATCATTAAAAATTCACGAACAAAACTCACAAGAAAATCATGACCGTGAACTTGTATATCTGATAGAAAATCCTATTGATTCACATAAAATTTAAGATTTTTCACCAAATATTATTCATGCCCTTAACGTTATTGAAGAATATCAATAACAGGGAGCTTTAGCAAGCGACATTTTTGTCAGCACGAACGTCAGATTGGGGGACTTGAGAATAAGAACAAATGACAAAAAATTTATAAAGTTTTTTGCTTCCTCACATGAGCGCTGTGGTGCAAAATGGCGCCAAAATGAGTTATACGAATTTTCGGGGACGTTGACAAAAACGTCGCTTGCTTAAGCTCACTAATGTCTATAACGTTATTGATGAATTGGAACTTTATCATGAAGACAAACATAAGCAACCATTCGTCTTCGCTCGTGTACAAATTGTATACGCCAACTCTACCTTGAATCTTCTTGACTGATACAGAAAGATTAACAGCGGCTTGTATCATAGCACCTTCTTCAGCTATAAGTGAAATGTACTGTTGTGAGTTTACTGTAGCGGCTAGAGGTTCTGGCTGTTCACATAATAGAATGTCGGACTAGCAGATCTAAACTGTAAGAGGTCCAGTAAAGGCCTTTGTTACCAGAGGAGGTAAAGGTTTACCTAAACTAACCTTATTTACACTAAAGAGCTCTATCAGTCCTCCCTAGAGGTCCAGCTAAGGGATACAGTATGTTACTAGAGGACGAAACTTTACCTAAACTAACTTTATTTACCAGAGAACTCTTCTTCCTAGAGGTCCAGTAAAGTCATCTCTTATTGATCCAGTGTTACTACAGGAGGAAACCTAAACTAAACTAACTTTATTCATACTGGATAGCTCTATCAGTTCTAAACTGTTCTTCCTAGAGGTCCAGTAAGGATCATCTCTTATTGATCCAGTGTTACTACAGGAGGAAACCTAAAACCACTGTCGCACCGACATCTTGTTTAAATAAACCTTACTTTTCAAAAACTTTATGTAGATTTTGAATCGCTTCTTTGTTCATCCAAGTTCACATCGGGTCATAATCTGGGTCCACGTGATAGTGCGTCCTGCGGCACGAGGCGGATCTCTTCCACGAGTTTTCCTCAATGCAATCAATGATCTTGTGAAAACCCACGACTGGAATCCGATTCAACGATCATCATACGAAGAAAGCTTCCCGACTTGAGATGGTGGATGGCTTCTAAAAACGGTAAGCACATCTGCGCCAAAGAGGAAGCTCAGTGGTGGACATTAAAGCAACCTCGCACCCAGGGCAGGGGGTGTTATTTCATGAATTTTACTGGTAGTGGGGGTGTCAATTGCAGACATTAAAGGAGGAGGGAAATGTTTTTTAATTAATTTTACGGGTGGTGGGGGTGTCAGTATCGGACATTAGGGGGGGGGGGGTTATTTAATTAATTTTACGGGTGGTGGGGGTTTGGTGGAAGTGGGATAGTGGTCCCCTCCTAAAACTCAATCTTTTTCCGCCAAAATGTTAGTAGACTAAAATGCTTGTGTTAATCCCCAACATGCACTAACCACTGATCAAACAAGCCTACCTGGTACAGAAGGCGTAGCATCATTAACAGGATTAAAGTTTCCAAAAGGTGTTGTAGAAGTCTGGTAAGCATCACTAGTTCTCTGTGGAACATTGAAGTTGTTCTCTGGGATATTAACAAGTTCTGATGTCGAGGCGTGACTCGTGTTGTCGTTGGGGATATACATCAAGGAATGGTTGACAACAGGTGCTCGTGCGGGGGTCTGGGAATGACGGCGCGACTTTTCTTCCTGTTTACGTTTCGCCCTGTCAGAATGAGCTGAGGAAGACATGAATACGTGATTAACTTCACTAAGCTTTGATGAACAAACCAGAACATGCACATACGACCAGTGAGCTCCATATATGTCTGGAGTGAGAACCCAAGTCCAAAAAGTGACGCCATGCAAGATGGTGGAAATTCAAGAGCTATTAGATGTCCGTTCCAATCCCTTTCTATTGCTTTTTTGTCTGCGCAGTTGACCCGAAGCTGGCAAGGAGTGCGCGCAAATTCCGCATTTTGAAATCGTTTTAAAGAATAACACTGTGGTTTTATGAACAGCTGATAACCTGGTTGGCGATGCGGTGGAATAAGCCGGGGAAAATGGTATAAAAACTGCTTAAGACCTTCAGAGCTATTGGACGTCAATGTACGCCATCTTGGCTTCATTTTTCTCACAGGCCGAATGGCTGAAGTTCTTACTCCAGAGTCCAGATGTATATAGAGGTCGCTGCATACGACATCCTTTACAGTTCTAACCATAGTGGTACAATAGAGGCAGACCAGCCCTTGGGTTCGACTTGACTATTATCTTAAAGGCACAGTTCAGCCTTTTGAATGATTGTTTTATTAAGCATAATTCAAGATCAGTGAACTGAATGTTTGTAAATTAAAAATGTTTTAAAAAATGTTAAAAACATTGAGATCACTGATCTTGAGTTGTAATGCGCCTTAAAAACCATCATTCAAAATGCTGAACTGTGCCTTTAATTCGTACACTATACCTTTTCTAATAATTCGAGTGCAAGCTACACAAATTCGCGCCACTTTCCGTCCCAAATATGGCAGTTGAGCCAGCTGTTCACAACATTCGCCGCAAAATATCTGTAAGAGAAGCACGTGGATAAGACAGCGTTGTGATTCACGTTTAATTTGGGAACTTTGATTATTTTGTCATATATTTTTAGCAAAATTTGTTTCCCAACAATAGTTTTAAAACTGCTTCTGCAATAAAAATCACACACAAAAAAGTGTTTCTGAATTTGCTTGAAAACATTGCGAAATGCGAATTTTGCTTCCACATGTCCCCACCCTTTTTAAAAAAAACATCAAAATTTTCAAAGTCTTCCAAGGCAAACATTTCCTAGGCTGTCATCAAGTGATGACTGGCACACGAGCTATTTGAAAAATCACTACCTTCCCACAGCCTCTACAGTGATGTTTCCTTCTGGTCACTGAGAACGTTTTTCCACAGTTCATGCAGTTTTTACAATTCTCATCACTCATCCAAACTGGTGCTTGGATTCCAGGCTATAAAACCAGAAACAATAAAGTTATATTACAGTAATACCATACACGATGTAGTTTGGTTGCCCCCCCCCCCCCACACCATTTTTACTTCTGAAGTTATAATTGATTTCTCCGTAGACTCACCACAAAATTCGATCCTTGGCCACTGGTTTGTTGTGCTGGAGACTGTGTACTAGTAGGTAGATGGGGTAACGAGGAAGATCTGAAGACTTGCTGGGATCTTGATGGATCTTGGTGCATGGGTTCAGGAAGTGACGCTAGGGGTTGCTGTTGTTGTTGTTGTTGCTGTTGCTGTTGTTGTTGTTGTGGGTCTCGATATTGGGAAGGATTTGAGGTGTGAAAGAAACTGTGTTGATGTTCGTTATTTTGAGGTTGTTGTCCTGGATATTGTAGGGTTAGGTCATGTTGTTGTTGTTGCTGCTGCTGCTGTCGTTGTTGTTGTTGATATTCTTGTGTTTGTCTGAGTTGTTGTTGTTGCTGTTGTTGTTGCTTAGTTGCTGCTGTTGCTTGCCCTTGGTTTACGTAAGTCTGACCATGTTGTACTTGAAGAGATGTTTCGTTGAACGGACTAACTTGCTGAAATGGTTGGTTTTGAACTGGCTCTTCTTGCATCAGCTGCAAAGGTTGCTGGTTGAAATAAGTTGCATGTTGTTGTTGAATGGACAGTTGTGTCGTGGCTTGTTCCTCCTGCTGTTCTAGTAGTTGCCTTTTTTCACATTCCCTGCACATACCTATATTTTAGAAAAAATATTGAGCATTTTCAGTCGGCATTTATTAAGGATGAATTACATTGAGTGAGGTTTAGATAAAGCAGTACTGCACTGTCCATATTCTAGCGCAAGTCATCAACTCTCATCTATAGGAAAGCTTGGGATAAGTACATTTATGAGCACAAGCCTGGTGGGAAATGTTTCTGCAAACTGTTGTTTAAACTAACCATCATCCTGCTCAAACACCATCACAGCAACTTGATCTTTTAGTACAATTACAGGTTTCAATGCCAAAGGTATCCAAGTTTTGCTATCGACCATCGCCATCCCTTCAGGCAAATACTGACCAACCTTTGAGAGTGGTATCAACAGAGGTGGCACTGCCGACGGGATATCATAGGGGGAAATATCTTGCGTGTCGTTAGTAGAGGAAATTGACATTGTAGTAGTATGTGTTGGGTGGCTTTGGTCAAAACCGGTTGATGGTGAGTGAGATGGTGTACTATACTGGGAATTTGGTAAACTTTTATTAGGTTGGTGAACTTCAGAATGAACCATGATACCAGATTTCTGATCATGTTGGTCAAAATTGGTTGGTGGTCGATTTGATGGTGCATTAAACTGGCCATATGGTGAACTTTTCTTAGGGTGGTTTATTCGTTCGTCAGGAGGAATAACCATACCAGATATTTTATGATATCCAGTCTGTTGGTCAACATTGGTTGGTGGCGGGTTGGATGCAATGGCTGGTGAACTAAATGGGTTATTTAGTACCATGCTTTTGTCAGGCTGAGTTATTTCAGTAGGAGTTAAAAAAGGCTTTTGATTGTGCCCAATCTTTTGGTCAAAACTGGTTGGGGACTTTGATCCAGTTGGCAAAGTATTAAACAGTAAACTTCTGTCGGGCTGGGTAATATGGCCTGCGGTAGAAGTAACCATAGGCTTTTGGTCATGTTGGTCAAAATTCATTGGTGATTGATTTGATGGTAAAGTAACTGGTTTTGGAGAGCTTTCATTAGGCTGGATAATGTTGTACTCGTCAGTAAGCTTAACATCTTGTCCAGTTGGGTTGTTCTGGCCATCAAAATTAGTAGTTTGGTTACTGTCGAGGGGTATAAAAACTGGGGTAGCTTGGTGTACTGGTATCTGGGAGGTTTGGTTGGGAATTGCTGCATTGTTGGGTGTGTTAGTTGTTGCTTGTTGGCCAGGTTTTGGATCTTGTTGTATTTGCAGTGTTTGGAGACTGTTTGCTAAGGTGTTGGGCGATGTCATGGTTTCACTGTCAAATGCTTCATGACTTATTGTTACAGACTGCGAGACAGCAGGTTCTATATTGAAAATAAAATACTCCCCATTTAACCCTTACCCA
This sequence comes from Paramuricea clavata, assembly GCA_902702795.2. NCBI lineage: Eukaryota > Metazoa > Cnidaria > Anthozoa > Malacalcyonacea > Plexauridae > Paramuricea > Paramuricea clavata. Next base: position 34,123 of record CACRXK020000747.1, on the reverse strand, counting down.
ACATTTATTTACCCCTTATTTCTTGCCAATATAAAGTATAAAATTATAAAAAGAGTATAGAAACAAAATTGGGCACATTAGGGAGCATGGCAGCTTAATGGGTTATTTAGAGAAACATACAGCTAGGTTTTTTTAAAGACGAGATAAAGTCCATTCTGCACATTTAAACTAGTTGCTTAATTAGGCACTACACCCGTATTAACCTGGCCATTGAGTGGCAGCACTCTTCCCTTGACGAGTAGGTATAATTGTCTGGCATTAGACAGAGTAAAATAATACCTAAAGTAGGGTGCATCAGGGCACATTGCAACTTTAAGGGTTAATGTGCTTATCAACAACCCTGTGTAAATTGATACTTTAACACTTCAATATCTTTGATGCAGTTCCTCCGGTAAAATATTCTGTGAGACAAATTATCTAAAGTACCTAAACTGTCGTCTTTCATGATCTGATTCTGTCCACTGGCATCAACTCCAACATTAATTTGCATTTCTGCACCACCACCATCACCAATCTTGTCATTTTCAACGTCATCATTATTTTCTGTAGTACCACTATTTGCTGTTTGGTCGACCACAACTGAAGTGGTGCCAGGTGAACCTTTGTTTGTGATAGCTGTTAGTAATAGCTTTTGAAGAGTCTCAACATCTAAACCATCCAGCTTGGCTTGTAATTCTTCAGCCATCGTAAATTAATCTATAAATTAACAATTATCATTCATACAATTTACACTAGAGACAAATCATTCATCAAGATACATAATTCACAAGTCATCTTTCTTTGTGTAAATACATAGATCTAACTATCACGACAAACTGGTTAGAATAGCACGACCTGTACTGGCAATGGTTCTAAAATCCAGGCTGATATTTAATTCCTGAGAGTTTAAATATCTATTGTACATAGCATACATAGCATTTAAGAAATTACACACATAGACAAATCTTTAATTCTGTGTTTGAATAAATTAGACCATATAGGCTCAGTACAAAAAGATTATTTTAATAACTACGTTTCGGAGTATAATTCCATCTTCAGGTTAAAAAGTAACTAAAGATATTACAGAATTACTAAAATGCGGCTTAGAGAAAGTTCCGACATACAAGATTTGAAGAAATATTTAATCAAGACAAAAAACTATGCAAAGCTGACAAGTCAAAGATGCTTCAACTTCATCAACTTGACAGATTATTTATCTGTTTGCAGCATTCATACAGAACATCAAAAACATTATATTCACCTGAGTGTATAACATCAAAACACACACAAAAAATAGCCACACTGTCAATACAGTAACTAATGTCAATTACGACAAATATGACAGGACATAATTAAATTGTATTAACTTTATCAAAATATAAAATTTTTTAGGATGTACAATTTTTTAAAACGAGCAGGCAGAAATTCAGCTGAGAAACTCTGTGTGGGGAATGCATTCCACATATCAAACAAACTTTAAAGTCTGGCAGTGCTTGGTAGAGTCAAACTGAAAGCACTCTTCTCATATCAATTATATGCAACTCAGGTGAAATTATAATAGGATGGCTGCAACATAACACAGGTGGCAATTAATCAATTTAGAAACCAATTGAGCAACACAAATTTACACGAAACTGAACAATGATGTCTTATACACAACTAACAAAGTAGGCTATTAGATCATTTTTTTAAAAGTGAAAGTGCCTATAGCATCAGTTTGAATATGAACTGTATATAGCATAATACAACCAAAATACTATATTCATATATGGTATAAACAATCAGCTGTAAACAAACGTAAAATTTAGATAATTCTACTCCAAATTTTTCATTTTATTGTACTTACAAGCCTTCGAAGATTCAACCCGACATACTTCTACTTCCGATATGTCGAAACCTGCACTGATACACAAACGTGAATGGTCAAATATTGGTATTAAATTTCTTGCATAATTTATACCATTCTTTGTTCCACTTTTCAAAGGAATTTTAAGCGCAGAATGGGCAAGGCGACGCTCACAAATACAAAAATAAAGAAATTCTATATATCTGCAAATAAAGGCAAGCGTTTTACCTACCCGAAAGCAAATTATAAGCAAGAAAATATCTTCGAATATGATGAAACTTTTTAAAGCCCCATAGTTACAACATTCTTGGAAAATACCAGTCACCCGGTCGAGGACTAGGGCGAGAAGAAGGCCGAAATTTGTTTCAAAATGGCGGTCAATTCCGAGCGGGAAATTCAAAGCAGTTTTAGTGAAAATATACGCGCTGTGGAAGGGGAAGGTTGTGAGGAAGAGACAGCAGGGACGTTTGATCGTGTAAAAGATATATTGGCGAAGTGTATGGAGAAATGCCTTACCCCTACTAGGTAAAAATTGTTTTTGAAAATGACAAAGGAGTGAAGATTAAATATAGTTTTGCATATTGGTGGGTTTAATCGCTCGCTAAGTACTTAATATCGTGCAGGACATGATGGTCAATCTGCAGTCAACGTAGTAGTCTTGTAAAAGTTCAAAAATACTGTACCATACTTTGAGCCCTTGACGTCATAACTCACATTTGTTAATTGTCATTTACCTGTTTGTAGGTTTGAGAATATTTCTTCCTGTCTAGCAGAAGTAAAAGAGAAAAACCCAACAGTCTTTGACAACATTGTACCGCAACTTATTGAGCATTTACAAGTTAACGTCAAGGTGAAATCAAGTAAAATTATAATCAAATATTAGATTGAAATTTACATTGAACTATTTTTACATCATAGAAATTATTTTTACTCACTTCGCTTTGTGAAACGATTTTAGCAAGAGCTCGAGCTGATGTTCCAACAAGAAAATCTGATCTCACTTGGTTGCCAACTGGATGAAATCACAAAAACATCAACACGCACAGAAGCAGCATGGTAACAAGCTCAATACAAACCCCTATCCTAATTCTTGGCTCGTGGGATAGTGAAGTAGATAGTCATCCAAATATTTTATTTTTCTGTCAAGGAGACCCTCTGGCATACCCAGTGAAGACATCAAGGATCATATCACGTCAGTCAAGTTAGAATTCCGAGATCAACTTCGAGAAAAACTGAAACAGGTATTTATAGAATACCCTACAATTGAGATGCAGTGACTGCTGTTTGAAGCATCTGACTTCCATGAGGTTTATGGTTTCACATTTTAACCGTTTTAGCTTCAAAATGAAAATGAAGTGTTGAAAAACAAGTTGATGTCAACAACAACAGAAATAACGGAAACAGAGCAGAGGATCATCGAGAAACACAACCAACTACAAACGGTACATATACAGTTAAATTTCTATTTCTTTCTAAATTGTTCTTCACTTCTGACTGGAGTTCAATTCCCACAATAGACAGTTGTCTCATTATACTGTAGTTTCAGCTCAGTCGCATGTGAGAGGAGCGCTCCAGTTATAACAAGTAGTCCAGGTTTTCTCTGGGTTTAATCTACTCTATTAATACTGGACCGATAAGTGGTAGTCTAGGGAGAAACGTTGATAGAGCTATCCAGTATAAATAGAGTTAGTTCAGTTTATTACTGTTAAATTGTTCTTTCATTTATTCCAGGTTACAACGGCTTGTGATTCGATAACTGCTTGCAACAATAATAACGACAGCAAATACTCATTGGAAAATATTATTAAAGAACTCGAAAGATAAAACCCACAAAATATATTAGAACAATCCAGCTTTCTTCACAAAAAAACAAATTTTTGACTTTTGGGACAAAGTGTGGAATGCAAAATATACCATCAGCTTACAAAATTGGATGTAACTTTTCAGATCTGTTACAAAATGTCAGAGATTTGATGCGCCGAGTGCATTTACTGTTTTATGATGTTCACAGTTTGAAACTATTATTTAGCTGTCTATGTAACCTAATTCCAAAGGATCTCAGCATTTTACCAGTAATCACGAATTTCCTGTGAACTTGTTACCTCAACGAACTGGCCTTCTGCACGACGCTTCGTAAAAACAGCATACCACAATCACAGATTGCATATTCTGAACAAATACACTGTATTTAGTACCATGTAGCTCTACTTTTGATTCCTATACTATGTTTTAGTCAGGAAAGAGAATAGACTATTTCCTCCAGTACTAAAAGAAAAAAATAATTTCATTACAACTTATTGTGTTTCTCTTGGCAACTCTCTGTAATGTGAATGGTGTATTTTCGGTCGTTGTGCCTACAAGGATAAACATGCAGGGGTTTCACTAAGCAGTAGATGGTGGTCAACCAGAACCTGCAGTAATGAGGGAGAAAATGTTATTTCTTTGGTTATATGTAGTAGTCTTGTATTTGGAGGTAAATCAATAGAATTGAGAGATGTAGTTAAGTTTTTTCGCTTCCATCAATGTCGATATTTGACCACTATCTGCTGCCTGATTTTAGAGAGGTTAAGATTGACGTTTACGGCATACCGGTGACGGCAAACTTGAAGTCGTATTTTGAGGTTAACTGTTCGAAGTTAGGACAATTTGTACATTAAAATTGAAGGATGACCTGACTAAAAACCTGTCGAAACCTTCGGAAACTTGTAGAACTTATCTTCGAATGCGAATTGAATTTTGCAGTTACCGGTCTGCCGTAAACGTCAGTCTTAACCTCTCTATAGTGTTTAGTGAAATCTTCCTAATTCTCACCTGTGCAAATTTATGTATCTGTTCAACGACAACAGCAAACATAGCGCTCACACTTTCATCAATCAGAGACTGGAGGTAATGAACAGCTTCCTCATCAGACAGGTCTAACCGGAACTTTGCTTCCACCTAGAAATTAAAAATGAACTTAACCTTTCTTGTTCATAACGGGAAAAACTATCCTCAGTTCATGTAGTGACGTGACACTAAAGATTCGTTGGAAACGTTTGGGACAGGGTTAGGGTCTGAAGCTCGGGGAGACGTCACTGCATCAACCCAGTGCAGGATAAGCTATCCTTACGGCTGGTTACTCTATCAAAGTTTCTGTGATCACAGTAGGAATATTCCATAGGTAAATTCCAAGTTTTGAAGGATTTGTAAGAAATGTTTGAGGGAACTGACACAGTGTTAAACATTAATTCAGTTTGCTCAAACATTTCTTAAGGCCCATTTACACGGTACGATTAGTTGTATACGATTCTTCCTCTGGCGTATGTGATCGAATAAACACGCGTACAAACGTCACATTTCAAATTTCGCCATTAGCGAATGAGCAATAACGTGGCATTAGCACTCGTTTTCATTCGTCAGAATGACAATCGTATACAACTAATCGTATCGTGTAAATGGGCCTTTAGAAATCCTTCAAAATGTTCGGAACTGACACAGTCTTAATTACGTAAACAAAACCTTACTATTGTGACCACACAGATTTCCCCTGCAGTTGCTGGTACTTGGTAATTAATATGTGTGTCTTTCATCTATGTGCCTGGGCCGATTCTTATAATAATAATACATGCTTTGTGATTATCACATACACACACAGACTCCTGCATCATCTCACCTTCTTCACTGTTTTATCAGGTTCCAACGCTATATCCGGGACAGTGGCATCCACCATTAATGCAAATAAATTAAGGATTAAATTTGCTGATCTACAACAGACAACATGTTTTAGTTAACAAGTAATGCGTCGTTTATCCAGACATTAAATGTTAGTCTTACCTGCGTAAATGCAAGAATGCGGTATAACATTGCCGTCGAAATTCTTGATAAAATTCACTTTGAGCTCCGCCCATTGCCTCCACCTGGGGATATTGAGAAACAGTTTAGAAACAAGAGAGTACGCATGTCTGAACAGCCAGGCCTGCATGGACTGACTGAAAAGTAAGCGGCTGATTTCCCCCAGGGATCAAATAATTTATACGATCTCCACGACGGCCGAGAGGGGCCTATAAATCCTAGTTTTGTTAGTTTCGGATAATATGTAATAAAGTGTAATATATTGCAAAACACCGCTTCTCCCCATTCACAATTATGACGTCATCTCCTTGGAAAGTTTTGCCCCGGAACCAGCGCAACTGCTCAGCTGCCCTGACGATCTGGTCAGCACTCGTTTCCATCCACCAGACTGACATGACGTCATTTTCGGAAGACGGAAGAGGTGTTTTAAAAATGGCTAAAGAAACAACTTTAGAATTTGATCAAATGACGTAACATCAGTTTGGAAACAAGTGAAAACCTGACCATCTCCATTACTGTCGATGCAATGGAAGTGTTGATAAAATATTGCATGAATTCATTTCCTCAAGTTGATCAATTCATACAAATTCAAATTTCTTTTTATTTCCTGTGTGTTTCCTATTGGTCAATCGGTTCTGGAACAAAATCTAATTGGCTCATCTAAAAGTAACAGGAAGTTGATCAATTTTCCATCAAATGAATTGATCAACTTGAGGAAAGGAATTGGTGCAATATTTTATCAACACTTCCATTGCGTCGACAGTAAGTCAGCGATGTGTAATGTACCAAATCGATCTTTAATAAATGCAGTTTTGTATCCGAGGCAACTCACCATTTCTTTGCTCAGTTTCATTGGTGGTGGTAATGGTTTGGGATCTCGACCAAGAATGTAACCAAAGTCAATATGAAATAAATTACCTAGAAAAAAATAACAAAGCTTCTGTAGAATTCAAACGGTCAATATTAAACGAATAAGACACGTCAACTGCCTTCAGATAAACTGGGTGTATGGGTAAAGGAAAAAGGCACTTAGTTAAAATTTACCAGATTTTGTGAGCAATAAGTTGTCCAAATGTCGATCTCCAATACCAAGGAGATACGTGATTACACAATAACCAGCTGAAAACAAATTGTAACGAGGTTTCTGATTTTAGTTGGGGTTTATGGAGGGAGGGGGCTTATTTGTGTACATTTCCGATTTGGTGTAACGATACTCACCACAACTTTTGACGTAAGTGTCCATGACATCAGGACTGATTCCACATGGCGCACTTTCACATGGTGCATGTTTACGAAAGAAATTCTGAAATATGAAACAACTGAAATATGAATAACATTGGATCAATGAGGGATGGCCTTACTGAATATCCGGAGGAAGAATAAATGAAGTTAGTTTTAATAGTATAAGTTTCCTGCTGTAGAATGGCCCTTACTGGACCTCTAGAAATAACATATAGGAAGAACAGTTTAGAAATCAGAGAGCTATCCAGTACAAATAAAGTTGGTTCGGTTGTATTACCTGTATACTACCATCGGAGGCCAGCACCTCTGCCACTGGACAAGATTCTATAAACTGCACACAACCTGGATAAAGAATTAGCGTTAAATTAGAAGTTGTCATTGCATGAGAAAGCAATAAAAAATAAACAAGGTCAATCTTCGTACCGCTGGTGGTGCTCGTTGCTAGAACATTGTACGGAGTCAACTTTAAATCCAAATTTTCAAGCATCAACAGCTGAGGAAATTACAAAATATCACGCTCAAGGTTTGGATTACAGTTTCATTCCTGACTGTATTTCTTTTGTTTCACGACAAAATTCGCACGCACTAGAAACAATATTCACCTACCTTATCCATTAGTCTGATAATTTGAAGTATCAACTGGTCTTGACGCAAATCGTCTCCACTTTTGAAAATTGCCTTCAGTGAAAAAAAGCGGATTTGATCTTTTTATTTCTACGATGTATTAAAGTTTAGCCAACGATTGTAAAGACTTACAATATATTCTTTGTCATCAACAGTTCTAAACGTAAATTTTGCTGGCATCAAAGCGCTTTTAAACAACGTCGCCTTCTCTGCAATTTGAAGAAAACCAAAATTATAATAAATTGTAAGTTGAGTATATAAGAAGAAAGGATCGAAAAACAAAGTGTAGAATACCTGCAATCACACCAGTTATTCTCACATTTGGATCAAGAGGCAACGGTAAAGGTTCCTTGAGGTCAATCCAATCTGGATTTTCTAGAATATTTTGCAACTTTTCAATCTAAAGTAACAGAGGAGTATTAGATAGCTCTAAAATTTCTACATACCCTCCTCAGACGTCCAGTGAAAACCACGTCATATAAGTTCAGTGTTACCATTGGAGGAAACCATAGTGTTGAACTGGAAGCACTCTGATGACATGCGACTGAGGTAAATTATAATCAAACAACTGCTTATTGCAGAGATCTATAGTTTAGATCTTATTTTATTTTATTTTACAATCTTTGTCACATGACCGGTTTAACCCACAGAGCTAGTTGCTCCTTTACGGGTAACCTGCTAATGCAATACTGAAATATAGGTTAACACAGTGGATATATCGCTTCAAAATCGCTAATCACTGAGACGTTTGATTTAAAGTGGTCCTGAGCAATTCTAGTCATGTGGATCGAAAAAAGGAATTTAATTTAAATTTCACATGCTCTCTAACAAAGTGATATTTCCACTGGGTTAACAGCAACTAATGACAACACAGTTTGACAGAAAGACTGGACAAGGGACGACACAAATGACACTTTACACACACTGTTTTAAACGTTTGTGGAACATCAATGTCGTAGACCTCTTCAACAAGCTTTTGGTAATATTTAAATAGGCCGCATTTAAATTGACTGATTGAGAGATTTGACTGCCGTAAGTGTGATGGTAAACAGTTAAAAGTCCTGGGTGATCTGCAGTAATAACTGTTCTGAAATGTTAAAGTGTTTACTCTAGGAACTTGTTATATAATTTTTGCTGTTCCATCATTTATTGCAGGGATCTATAGTTTAGACCTGCAGATGGAGGTAAAAGACAATGTAGTAATCACGATGGTACCAGTAATACTGTACTACCTTTTTCTTTCTATTTCCACCATACTGAGCGACAGTTTTCATGGTTTGTACAAGCTTTTCAATAAAGTGTTGTTGCCTTTTTAACATCCTTGCTTTACGGACTCTGGTAGGTATACCATCCTGAACAATAATGTTGTTAATGATGTTACTTTGTTGCACCGCATGCCCTTGGGGAGATATCACGTGATATCACGTATCTAGATGTGTTACAATGCCGAAACATGCATGTCTGCAGATTGTATATATATGAAATTTATATGGTATAAATTTCCAGGAAGCAGTCCAGTGTAGGTATAATATAGTCTACAAGAATTATAATTATTTTCAAACAGTTTTTCACTGGAACTCCACTTTGCTACATTCTTTACCTGCAGAAGCGCTTTAATATAACGACGGATGATTTTACTGTAAATAGCATGAGCCTTTGTCGTAGTATCCCCACTGCATTCAACACGTAGGTACCTAGATGTAGACAAAATCAATTTAGTTATCTTTATGGACAAACTTTACATTTATCACGAGCAGGTGTGGCTGCCATACAGCAGATGATCGTCAACATCAAATGGTCAGCAGATTTTTAATATACATTCAATTTTCTTGCCCAAAAAAGAGCCAGCATTTCTGAAGTTGTCCGCCGTCTGTAGCATCGTATAGCTTTTACTAAAATACATGAGCGAGCTTCTTCGTGTTGTTGGTACTTACCAAAAAAGATAATTGGCCAAGATCTCGCTCTTGTAAGCGCGTGAGATGAGAAATGCCTCAAGATAGGAACCCTCGGGGTCCACCGATTTCAGGTTTTCCGATAACTCCACCCGCTGTTCAGGCGATTGGTTCTCTTGCGATGTACCATCTTTCGAAAGAAAAACGAAGACTTGAGACGGTTTTTCACCAGGGAAAATTTTTCGACCGAATCGAAATTTTATTTTGTCTTACAAGCACTCAGATGGAACAAAACAGAAATCTTTTGAATTTGAACAATAGAAATTTCGCCTAGTGGAAAACCGCCTTTAAGGCCTGATTCCACGAGGCGGAATTTTTCGACCGAAACGAAATTTCTCTTTGTCTTTTTACAATTAGTTCTGCTCGAGAGCTCATGAAACAAAGAGAAATTTCGATTCGGTCGAAAAATTTCGCCTTGTGGAAAACCGCCTTTAGAGCTCCTTATCTAAACTAGATACCTCTGTCAGTTTCAAACTATTCTTCCTAGTGGTCCAAGAAGGGTCATTCACTATTTCAGACGGTTTGTGCCAGTGTAGGTAGTGGCAATTATAAGAAAGTTTCGGATTGATAGGGATACAACTACCTGGAGAAAAATACAAGGAGAACTTCGACGTTTCGAGTGAACGGCTTTGCTCGGAACGTCGACGTTCTCGCTGTTCTACAGGAACATCATCTACTACAGGATGAAACATTGAAACTAAAACTAAATCAGTTCCAAATGTTCACCCTAAAGGTCCAGTGCCAGGAGAAAACTTGCAATGTTTGGCAGAGTCAAACATACTGTATAGGAACTCTTCTTAATATTACGTGTTTCTGTGATGAAATTATAATCAGACAATTGGTATAACTGCAGAATCAAACACATGCATGTACTACCAGCAACGCCCTTAGAGCTAGGAGTTTTGGGGAAAAAACTCATGCGGTACATACCTTCCGGGTCTGCATATTCCTGCTTGACTCCAGTATGCTCAGCAAGATTAGGTTCGTATCTCAGAGCTTGAACTAACTGGAGCAAGTATAACAGTAGATCCTAGATAAAAAATACATATATTGTAAGCATGGTTAGATCATGCAGAGGTAGTACATGTTCTTGAATGTGAGCTACCCTAAAATGATCTGATGTTGTACAGAACTCACGGCTGAGTTAAGCATGGTTAGATCATGCAGAGGTAGTACATGTTCTTGAATGTGAGCTACCTTAAAGTGATCTGATGTTGTACACAACTCACTGCTGAGTTACACATGGAAAATTAATGATGAAAAATTGTCAACTCATAACTTCACCTCGTCATTTGCCTCGCGGAGTCTGGAAACAGCGTACTTCCTAACAGCTAGATTGGTAAATTGTTCGCTCAAAAGTTCCAAAGCATCGTCGACATCAATAAGACTCCACTTTTCCATCAAATCAAGAGCCTGGTAAGTAAAAGTCAGTTTTATTCAATTCTGTAATATAACTTTAATATTAAGTAATATGTGTGTCTCATTATCGTGCAGCAGATGGTGATCAACCTGCAGTTGTCAGAATGAGAAAATAATAAACGATGTTCACAGATACCTGTCCTGCTTCGTGCGGTTCATTCCATTCCACACATTTTAAGAACTTTGTGAGAGCCTGAAAAATTTTTCAATACAGTCATATGTTCGTTTCTTAATTAGGCTAGTCTTACCGCGTATATATATGCTAAAAGTTTATGCATTTCAGTTAATCGTTTTTCATACGTATATGATGGAAAAGTTAAATCCATTTAAAATTTACTTATGAACTAACTAAATGTATAAAAGGAAAACATTCAGTTTTGTGTGTGATTTAATGTGTATTTGTTGAAATAATTATAGTACTTATATAAGATTTAGAAAGATTTAAACTTCTCTGTGCGTATGAAAACTTACCTTCTTTTGACTTGAAAGATAAAACCTGAATTGCCAAAGCAAGTCTTTCTCTTCCGATGTCAAAACTTTGCTTGGTGGATAGCCAACGATTTGCTAAAATGATATCAACATGAATGTGGTGGTGGGTTCCCAGTGCATGTAGCGATAAACTTGAAGCATTGTGTAGGGTCAAATAGAACTGTCTGTGTCATCGTGGTAGTGAGAATAACACTAAAAAGATGTGGATTCCGAGGGATCAACTGCCTCAAAAATACAACTTCGACATTTCGAACGAAGGCGTTTATTTCTTTGAAATGATTCTTGTTATAGAATGAAGAATTCTCGTTTCAGGTAGTTTGACGAAAACAACTTGTTTGTTTTCGTCAAAATCCTTGAAATCCTTACAAACCTTGAAGATTAAATGGCACTACTGCTGGAGGTCGGAGCAGAGATAGCCTGTACATGTTATAGCTATACTAATTCTTGACCAAGAGCCTTCGCTCAAAACGTCGAGTTTCTGCTTGTTTTATTCAGGTAGTATACTATACAGTATAACCACTCAGCACAACAATTTCACATTGGAACTACCCCACACTGGTACAGACAGTTTTTGTACATGTTATAGACTGTATAACATATAGGCTAGACCAAAGACTACGGTCTTAGCCTTTGTTCTATAATATATTGTGCTACTAACTTCCCGACAAAGGGCCTTCGCTCGAAACGTCAAAATTCTGTTTATATTTTTTGCGGGAGTTGTATCTCTCCCTCCTCCGCAGGCGTCTCATGCGGGGAAACGGGTGGTCATTTTTTTCGAACACCCATTCGCAGGCTAAACCCATAGAGATGCCTACGGAGAAGGCCAATCTCTCGCAAACCGCAACTTTTTTTTAGCCTTTGTGGCAGAGGACGTAATAACTAAAACCCGTATAATCTGGACCCCAGAATGAACAAAGACAGTTCCAAATGAGTTTAGATTTCGTGGGAATATGTTGAAACTCGAAAAAACCACGACTTAAAGGGTATGGGCAATGAAAATTTCTTCATCTATCTTATTGCTTCATCTGAAAGAGCATGACAAAATAAGCCGATTGGCCGTTTACTGCTCTATTCTATCTCATCTGGTTCCGAAGTTATAAGCAAAAATGTGCAAAATATAAATTGCTGATTCAGCACAATGTGTGACGTCATAAGCGGGGTAAGTATGTTTATTGAATACTGCACTGAAGCATAGCTCAGTTATTATGGGCCCAAATCAAATGAAATTTTGGATACTGATTGTACATGATGAGACGCATGGAAAAACACTTCTAATTTTGTTGCCAAGGTAACAATGTCGTTCCCAGGACCCTTGCGCCAATTTTATAAAACAGCTTTATTCAAGGTACTGATAAAAATAAAATAATATCAGAAGTATGTGTACGATACCTATGCATGCCGAAAGTTTAGTTGCATGATAATAATTCGAAAATGACATACACATAGAGAAATGCAACTAGTTATTCAAAATCAGTGTAAGGGGCCTGGGAACGACTGTGTTGCCTTGACAACGAAATTAGAAGTATTTTCCCATGCGTCTCATCATGTACTATCTGTATGCAAAATTTCATTTGATTTGAGCCAATAATAACTCAGCTATGCTTTAGTTTACTATTCAATAAACATACTTACCCCGCTTATGACGTCACACATTGTGCTGAATCAGCAATTTATATTTTGCACATTTTTGCGTATAACTTCGGAACCAGATGAGATAGAATAGAGCAGTAAACGGCCAATCGGCTTATTTTTTCATGCTCTTTCAGATGAAGCAATAAGATATATGAAGAAATTTTCATTGCCCATACCCTTTAACGAACTAGTTTATCACAAGAACATAAAAAAACAATGGGGAGTAATTAAAAACATGATCGCAAAATAAAAGCGATATTGGCAATAGAAATTAAATATAAAAAACCGTAACTGGGAAGGAGAAAAAGACGTTTTCACGGGAGCTGACAATTTCAGTCTTTTCAGAACAGTATACGTTAATTTGCCAGGAATGCCAGGCTTCAATTGCTCACAAGAGAATTTGTATACGGTTAGCTTGTCCTCAAATTCCTCCGTGCCTCTTGTGCGAGCGTGCAAGAGGAAGCCCGGTTCTAATTTGAGCACTGCGCCAAATCCATCCAGTCGTGTGGAGCCTTGAGCTATTTCTATTTGAATAAAGGGGATAAACTCACATTAAGTTGATCTCTGACAGCAGCGTTTGGTTTCATCTCATGAGAGACCGTTCCACTTCGGACACTTCGAACCAACTTGTGATGCTTACTTTCGACTAAATTTTCCTATGAAAAATAAACCAAAAATTAAATTTCAAGGATAATTGTTTTGTTTTGTGGAAAACAGCACGTACTTTCTCCAGTAATATACTTTCGATCGTTAAGCCCAGATCTTCATCAATACATGCGATGCAACGCTTTGCTATACATAAATGAACAAGTTGTTTTCTGCAAACCAATCACATTCATCGCCACACAAACCTACAAAGACCTTATTACCACAAGTTTCTCTGGAAAGTTTCCGTCATTCCCCAGTTATCGCGGAATCGTAGAAAAATGTTTACACTAACCTTCTTGCGATGTCTGGCAGGCAGCCAAAATTAATTTCGTATTTTTATAATTAATTATTAACGGCAGTCAATGTGAACTATTTTGCATTCTCATATATGACAAACCTAATTTTGTTCTTAAATTTAATAAAAACAGCTTTGCATGACGTTGATACTTTTTCACGCACACAATACTTTGCAAACAATTTAAATTTTGAAATCTTGTTAAAATAAGCTGATAACATTTCCTTATCAGTTGATAAGTGTCGATATCTCAATTAAAAAACCACAATTCGCCTTGATAATTTTGCCGACACATTTCTTATGCCTTAGTCTACCTAGTTTTTTCCGTCCTTATATTAAAAACGTTTTAAAGCCGATTTACACTACATAATTTTTGCCTAAAACTGTCGCATGCAACCTGCTTACAACTTGAGTTGTATACACTGTGTAAATCAAGCACACAACTCACTTTAGACACCGTAAACGAGTTGTGTGCTTGATATTACAGCTCAAGTTGTGAGCAGGTTGCATGTGACAGTTTTAAGCAAACGTTGTGTAGTGTCTGAAATCGGTCTTAAAATTCAAGGCTGTTTCTAGCTACAGTACGTCCTCGTACTAGAGTAAACATTGCTCAGTTCATTGATATTAAATGCAAAGTAAAATACTGTAGATTAAAATTGAACAGTAGAAGCGAAAATGTTTTTGCAGAATTATCTACCTCAAAGCATATATAGGAAAGATTTATAGAATTTCTTAATATAATTCTGAATTTATATTTTTGAAGAGAACATGCAGTCAAAAAGTCATCATCTCAAGCTGAATTTCAAATGTGAAACTCGCCCCCAATCCCCGTTGACTCAATTTTTATGTTATAGCAAGGAGCGTAGTCCTGGGGACGAGGATATATTCTAGATGACGTCATTTTAGTACCTGTAATATTTCTGGATCATGAACTTTTACAATGTCTGGAATATAATGAAATTCCCCTTCGTCAGAAAGCTAAAAATATCAGAATAAAATAACAACTAAATTACAAGATATTAAAACTGAATTTGGCATGGTGAAATTTAACTATACCGGGTGGCCCAAAAAAAAGTACTCCTGTTTGATTCGTAATAACGTCTAAACAAGTAAAGCTTTTAAAGAGAAATAACTTGCATCAAATAGAGGAAGGACTAACTTAGATTTTGATATATTACAGTTGTATTTCGCTTAACAATTGACGGAGATATTAATCTTTAAAATCGGGAGCATATTTCTGGATGTGTCTGAAATATGCAAAAAACGGTGTATCAAATATTAATCAAGATTTGCCCGACTGAAACACGCACTATTACCAGTAAATAAATGATACTTGACAAATTGTTTATTATGAAGCAAAGTATTACAATATCTACAAAATACAAGCAAGATTTATTCGTCCGAAATTCGCGTGTGTTTCTAGCACGAATACGTTTCCTTATTTCATGAGACCACTGCATCGCGAAGGATCGTCATGGATAGTTCGTAGTTCTGAATTAGGGCATGCTGTCACAACGGAATTGTGAAGCTCTTCTAACTTCTGCAACGTTCTGAATTCTTGTTAAGAACACCCAAACTCTTTTTGCCTTTTCTTAATCTTGGCAAGTTCAGAGTAAACTGAGAATTATATAAAACACAATCAAACCTTACAACTCCATAAGACATAACAATTAAGCAACTCCCCAGAGACATGCAACATTTTTGGAACAAAACGTAACAAAATAGTAGCGTTGATACGGTGATGTGTATTTGCAAAAAGCAATATTATTTTCTTCAATAAAGAATAATATTCATCCTGCTCTAACCGAGAAATAATCTACTCAGTCTGTTTGAACCCATTAAAAACATAAAAAAATTAGGCTACCGGTATTTAAGAATACGAAAAATTTAAGCGCCTGCCTTCCATGGTCAGTCTTTCATGTAGATTTAAGTTTGTAAAGACCTAATATTAAATACTTGCATCATTTCGAACGTTCATATTTCAGGAAACAATGAGCTAAGACTTACATGTAAGATGTCTAAATCTACGCCATATCCCTTACAAACCCTAACGATAATTCGGTGAAATACAAGTTAGCCTTATATGTCATTAAGCAAACAAACGCTGGAGTTAATATTTGATATGCCGATTTTCGCTAATTTTAGACACATCCCAAAATATGCTCCCGATTTTCAACATAAATATCTCCGTGAATTTTTAAGTTAGATACAACTGTAATATATCAAAATCTAAGTTAGACCTTCCTCTATTTAATGCAAGTTATTTCTCTTTAAAAGCTTTACTTGTTTAGAAGTTATTACGAATCAAACAGGAGTACTTTTTTTTGGGCCACCCGGTATTATACTATATTAACTATTTAATAGCAAGGCCCTAAGAGCAATGTTTGTATGTACAATGCAATCTCGTACTCAGAGTACGCCCGTTCGCAGGTTAGGTGGCGACATACTCATGGTACGATATTGCCAAAATAATGTAAAATATAGTCTGGTACCTTTTCATAATAAACGACAGAAAAATCAACCCCATCCTCAACTATTCTTGGAAATTCAACCATCAGAAACATTGAATCTGAACTTCGTTTTTCTTTCTAAGAAATCAATAAAACATACTATACTAGCTATAGCTACTGTAATAAGACGCAAAACAATAGACATTTTCATTATTTACGTTTCTACTATTAATTTAAATCATCTTCAAAAGAATGCCGCGTATTTTAATTTCAAATACGTATTTTAATTTTTAATGCCAAGTATTTTTAATTTGTTTCTATAGCTACTGAGTACTGTACTTGCATGTTTACGCGTCGTAGCCGCAGAGAACGCCGAAGTGGCATCTGGTTTAACCATAGCCTATCGAAGAGAAGATGGCTGAGAAACTATTATAAAAAATATAAAAAAATATATAAAAAATTTAGATCAATTGTGTAAAATTTCGCTGAAAAGCCTTTTAAGGATGTGAAATAAAATAAAAAAACTCGTTAATAATTCAGGAGCAAAACACAAAGAAAAATCATAAGCGTGTCGTATCTTTATATGTGATAAAAATCATGTTAATTTACATAAACTTTAGCTTTGATTTTCTCGGTTTAGACAAAGTTTATTTTACAAATTACTTCGCTAATGTACTCATCAGAAGATGGGTCGTTTTTTAAGCCATTTAAAGCACGCGTAGGAGTGTTTTATCAGATATAAAACGCTCGGCTGCGCCTCGCGTCTTATATCTGATAAAACACTCCTACGCAGGCTTTAAATAGTACTTACAATACAATACAATACAATCCAAACTCATCAGAATAACAATATAACTCCTTATCTATGTTGGTCAACGTTTATTCATAAATCTGGTCCTTCACCCTCACGTGCGTATTGTATTTTTGCCCAACTAACCAATAGCAATGTTTTGGGAAAGTTACCTTCCGTGACTCGAACAATAGGGTAAATTGGAAATTGCTATTGGTGGATTTGGTAAAAATACAATACACACGTGCCGGTGAAACGACCAGATTTATGAATAAACGTTGACTAACATCATAATGAGTTATATTGTTATTCTAACGAGTTTCACAGCCATCTCCCCTTCGATAGGCTATGGTTTAACAACAAAGTTGTTTGTTACTACAATGGTTTGTTTACGAAATCCTTCATTTGAGATTCTCGTAACATTGAAATGTATAATCAAGCAGTAAAGAAACATTGTCGAAGAAGACTGATTAAACACGCCATCGAAGCTCTGACAACTGAAAGAAGTACTTCCGTGTGTGTTCAACGAGACCATGTACGCCGCGTCTGGGAACAGCTTCGTGAGAGTAAAGCAACAATATCACAGGAACGTTTCACTCCAGAACAACGTGAAAAGATCTTGGACGAGATTGGAAATTGGGAACGGTTTTATGACAGTCAAGTGCAGACGAAAAAAGCTTCAGATCTACGCGTATGTTATCTAAGCGGAGATGACCCAACCAACGATCTTAAGGTTTTGGTGGGAAATGGAGTCCTTTGTCAAAACGTGTGGGCGATCGAAAACGATGACGAAGCTTTCGAAAAAGGATTGGGGAATGTCGCTCAATCCAACATGAGAAATATTCGGCTTTTTAAAGGTGATTTTCTAACTTGTTTAAAAGACTTTGAAGGACAGTTTGATATCATTTACTTCGACGCATGTGGGACATTGCCTTCAAAGAAACAGAAAACGCTGAAAGCAATCGGTTCTATCTTTCTTTATAATAAGCTCACTTCTCCAGGAGCTTTGATTACCAATTTCTCATTTCCACCTGAGCAGGAGGAAAATGAAAAAGTCACAATCACACAAGAAAGAAACAGGTTTGACCACATCACCACACATTACCTGAGGCATAGATTAAGGAACACAAAGCCTTGCAATCGTGAAAATATTCTTGACACTATTTCTATTGAGGAAAGATATGGTAACTATATTACTTTCCAGGTCATCGATTCTGCTTGTCTGTACATTCCTACTTACAGAATGCTGTCCAGCGACAAAGAGTCCGAGTCTTTGTGGGATCAAATTTTCAAAAAAAAAGAGACGTTACAGATTTTCAAGAATCGTACATATGAAAAAGAATGGATGTACGATCTTAGTAAAACCATAGAGAATTGCAACGAAAATCTATGCAAAACATGGGTCAGGGACACTTTCCCTGATCGGCAGTCCTTAAGCAAATTGATAGAATGTAAGATGAGTTTCCTCATTTTGACCAATCCATTTATGAAAAGTGATAAGCAAAATGTTATAGATATAGAAGATTTTGGAAATAAATATATACTTGAGAAGATGTTGCAACTACTGACAGAACTTCACGTATTGTTACAGAGCCATAGAGTGCCGTTCATAAATTTAATGTTGAGGGTTTTGTATAGCCAAATGGCATATCCTTCATTCCCAGTGGTAAATAAATCTCTACGTCTTCAGTATACTGCAAAGAAGCGACAAATGTTCTGCGATGTATTTATTTTCGACAAGTGCCGATACCTATACGAACAATTCCCCAGCGTCCACTTCTTCAATTTTGCCAAGGAGGAGGCTTGGCAGGTGGTGTTCTGTATGGTTGCCAATGGATTACAGAAGCATATTGGAGATGTTTACAGTAACATGTATCACAAAGAGATTAGCGCAATGCTTGAGGGGGTGCCTGAATCTGCAGACAGCCACTATTATATTCCTGACAGAGAAGTTCTAGACTTCGAGTATTTCAGTAAAAACGGAATCAGATTGGAAGAAGAAGGAAATCTAGAGGAAGCTAAGGTATGTTTTGGTGCATGTTGCGAGCTGCGCCCAAATGTGACAATTGACACCATGAAAGCTTTGTGCTACCAAAAGAGAGCATGTCTAGATCTTCATCGGAGCTTAGAAGAATGCGAGAAAGCATTGGCTTCAGATCCCGATAACCTTGAGGTGGAAAACATCGTACAAAAAATGTTGAAAGAATTCAACAAAACTGCCCAAAGAGCGAAAATGATGTTTAAAAGTCGCTCTCCTCCGCAGAGGCGTCATAGTATATAAACTTGCATTATAAACACGCGGGTTATATACCCGCATCCCCCACGTGCATTCACCAGTTAAATGAATGCCTTACATTTTCCGGGCGTAAATTAAGTGACATAAAGGGTAAAAGGCGATAAAGCAGAGATGCGATACCAGCGAAAAGGTAGAACGAAGATATCAGCGGAAGACATATAGACTACTAGATAACTAGTTTGGCCATTTATAAAGGCAAGAATGCAAGAAATAACTCTTGAATATGTATGCTTGTGCTGAGTTGTGCATGCAAACTGTGGAGTAATAATTACACTATTTAGTATTAATTCTTGTTACATTTGAAATACATTTGTTCACATGTGTGTACGTAATACAGGCTAATTAGTAGTTAGTCAAATTAATCACTAGTACTAGTTCACACCATGGGCATACCGGAAGGAAAAAATTAGGGGGCGGAAAGAAATTTGCCTGACTTTTTCTGATTGTGCCCGACCAGTGCCGAAAATTTTTTTTCCAGAACAAATTAATTTTGGC
>CACRXK020000747.1:0-14115 GCA_902702795.2 Paramuricea clavata | reverse complement strand
CCCCCCGTCGCCAAAAAAATTTCGGTCAGTGTACCATTTTAGGGGTCCAAAAATTTTTTAGACATACCAAAATTTTTCAGACATGCCAAAATTTTTCAGACATACCAAAATTTTTCGGAACATCACACAAATTTTCCAGACATCACAAAATTGACCACAAAATTCACAGAATTTGTTCCATTTATTTTTATAATAAGCCAATATTGCCCAACTGTGCAGCGAATATTGCCCGACTGGCTTTGTTTGCCCAACAAACTGGGGGGGCTGCCACCCCCCCACCCCGCCCGCCCGGTACGCCCATGGTTCACACTAACAGCAATGTTTCAACATTACTATGATGCTTAAATAAATGTTACTATTATTCATATTATCATATTTTATATATGTTATTACCTCATTGACCATTTCGATTTCACGGAAAGTCAGCCTATCTAGCCAATCAACTTTGTGCATTCGACCTTTGTGGTGTTTCTTACTTAACTATGATATACAATAAAGAAAACTAGTTAGTATTGTAATGTCCACTGTGAGACCAGACGAAAGGCTTTCTTTAAAAACTTTGAAGTGTTTTTAATATCTTTTTCAGGTAGTTCAGGCACAACTAACAGCAATTTTTTGTAACAATACTATATACCTACACTGGACCCTCATGTTTAAGATATCTTTTTCATATAGTTCAGACACAAACCACAGCAGCTTATTGTACGATACTACCTACACTGGACCACCACGTTATTGTAGAATACTACCTACATTGGCCCCCACATTTGAGATATCTTTTTCAGGTAGTTAATTTAATTAATTCAGACAAAAGCCATAACAGTAATAGTATCTATGCTGGATTGCATGTTTGAGATACGGCAATCAAAAAGTTAATCTAAGTACCTTTGCCAGGGAGCTCATCTTATCTTCAGGATCCGAGGTTTTTCCAGGAGTTTTTGAAGGATGACTACCATCAGCCTCAACATCTGGCCACACATGTAGGTCATGCATACCACGCCTTAATGTCCTAAAAATGAAACAAAATTATTTTATGGCAGATAAACTGGATGCTACTAACTTCCAAAAAAAAGGAAGGGCCTTCACTCGAAACATCAAAATTTGTTATTTTTCAAGGAGCAGCATCATGATACAAAAGTTTGCAGTTCATATTTTGCTATGTACACTGTCACCCAACATTCAAGTTGCAGCTACACTGTACCATTCAAAGACTTTCAAAAGCTATTGCTCTGTTAGTGTCTGCCACTGACACAGATGAATTATCAGTAATTACACAAACTGTCCTTTCTTGACCCAAGTTTATTCAGATAAATCATCCATTACTTGTGTAAATCATGCCCTTATTCAATGTCATTGTACAAGCATGACTTACCCTGACTTTCCAAACAGGGAAACAGTTGTTCCCCCCACTAGAAGAGCTTTTCTTGGTCCGTAAACATCCCATACTGTAAGAGCAACCTGAGCTGAGCGAGGGAGGTCTTTGTATTTCAAAGGTAAATTGATCCATTCATTCCAACTAGAATATCATTGAAAAATGCACTTTAATTGTGATGATATTCATTGTCAACATTCAGTTCAACCTGAAATCTGCTTGACAAATTGTTTGTGTGGGAGAAAAGAAGGGTAGGAGAAGGAATGTGGAAATGAGTGAAAGTTGGAAGAGCGAGAGAGAAACAGTTGCTGATGAATTAAAATATGATGGATTCAGGGGGGGAGGCTTGCAAAGTGGAATTGAAGGAAAGAAATATGCTAGTGGAATTAGGAAGGTGGGTAAGAGATAGCAGGATGGTCGAGGGAGAAAAATAGGAAAGAACAAAGTTGGAAGATAGAGCTGGAAGGCTGACATGTAAGGGGAGAAAGGAAGTGGGAAAATAACCA
Source organism: Paramuricea clavata (assembly GCA_902702795.2). Classification (NCBI taxonomy): domain Eukaryota; kingdom Metazoa; phylum Cnidaria; class Anthozoa; order Malacalcyonacea; family Plexauridae; genus Paramuricea; species Paramuricea clavata. The sequence goes on along the minus strand of CACRXK020000747.1, from coordinate 12,237 downwards.
AGGGGAAGGTAACATGGTGCAAAAGCTGAAAGAAGGAAATAGAGAGAAAAAGGTTGGGGGAGCTGAGAGGAGGGGGGGGGGCAGTAAAATATGGATATGGTAGACAGAAGAATACCAAGGAGGTAAGGGCACAAGGGAATCATAAAAGGATAAACATGTAACATGGGGAATAAACAGAGGAAACATGGGAGAAGAAACATTTGTGAGGTGAGCAAGGAGATGGAAAAGGCTGATGAAACAGGAAAAGGGTGATGAAACAGGGAAAGAGAAGAATCAGGAAAGTTGGGAATGGTGAAAGCATTTTTCACTTACTTCCATCTTGTGTTAAAGGGTCTGTATGCTGTTCTAGTTGGTAAACATAATGGCTGACCATCTGCATATACCTGACAACTCACATAGAGATCTGAGCATGAACTATGAATAAACACAAGTTTTATGACAGGGGAAAAATTTCATCAAAATTCAATTGAAATCTTCACAAACCTTTGGTACAAGCCAGAGAATCGTAATTGAGGATCTTCAACTAAAGCTCTATAATTTCTCTTTTCACGTTTGCCTTCTAAATTTCCACTGAAAAACCAGAATGAAAAATTTAAGCAATATGTAAGCAGATCATCTATGACATCTACTGATCTATAGTATCCTGATGAACTAGCAACATAAGTGCATTATCAATAGGCTATGGGCCCGGCTGGCTAAGCCATTCAAGGCTCACATTACATTATCATTTAAAACATAGATTTTTATTACTTACATTTTCAGTGAGACATTAGCGTCCAGATCACAGCTATAGACATAGTAAAATCTCTCAATATCATCTGCCATTGTCAGCCATGTTATGTTAAGAGGATCACCTTGATCCCAATCCTAAATCTAGTCCTAAATCCAATCGTAATCCATATATCTGCCCTAATCTAAACCCTAATCCAAATAAATCACTTAGATTCCCAACTCCCCCCGGAAAATAGAAACAAACACTCCCCAGTCCCCCGGGAAATGCAAAGTAACAAAATTGTCAACAAACGAAAATTGGTCAAAATTGACAGTTGATATAGAGTTTTCTTTCAAAAATTGTGCACGTTATACGAGAATGGAGAACATTTTTCTACAAAAATAACCACAATATGTCTACTCGAAGTGTTTTCAGGCTAGGAAAATGTAATCTGAATGGAAGAGGAGCAATTTTTTACCGGTTTTTGACGACAGACAGAACTGTTTTTGCTACAAACGTTGCCGCAAGCAAAGCGAAATACGAAGCACATTTCGGTGCCCATTGCAGAGCTCCACACAACAAAATGGCCTGTGAAGACGCCTATTTTATTTGGAATCGAAACGGCATTGCAGCTTTTGGTAGGGTCAGGGCTATAAAGTTTGCTTTTTTTGTTTACATGTATGAAAATTTATATATGAATATTTAATTTTTCCCATTTTGTGGATTTTCAAGTTTTATGTACTGTACATAATATAGATGCACTTATTTCGTATATCTTTGGACAAGAGTAAAATATTGACAAGATAGGGCACATTGCAACTTTTTGGCTAACACAAGACATTGGTCTACAGCCATTATTAATGTTCAACACTTTCTCCCTGGAATTTAATAGGAATATTAAAGTACAATAATAAATTAAGTAGGCTGCATTGCGACTTATTAATAGGGTAATGTTTTGCTGACAACCGGTATCTAGCTGTCATGAATTTGCCTCTTGGTCAGTCTATGTGTATGTATTATAAATGTGGAATTGTTCTACTCATAGTGGATTTACACAGCAAAGCAGTTTCTTTCAGGAACCTAAAAACTGATTTACACTACACAACTTTTGCCTAAAACTGTTGCATGACTTGAGTTGTACTGTATAAATCAAACACATAACTCGCCTACAACCACATATGGGTTTTCAACGGTTACTTCTATCAAGCAAAATCTCGCTATTTACCCATCTCAGGAATTATCCTTCTCTTGTCTAAATTGTACCATAATTATTACTTCATCTTGTCAGGAGTTGCAGATGGGGTAAGCGCATGGCGACATGCTGGTACGGATCCGTCGCTCTTTCCCAATATGCTGATGGCAAACTGTATGAAACATTTGGAGGATTGTCAAGGAAAAATAAACCTCAAGGAACTTCTTTCTTCTGCTTACAGCGAGATTTTACAGAACAATCAAGTAGAAGCTGGTATGTCAATCCACTATGCAAAAACATAGATTGACGTAACGCTACTCACATGAGTTCTGTACAACTTCAGATCACTTTAGGGTAGCTCACATTCAAGAGCATGTACTACCTCTGCATGATCTAACCATGCTTAACTCAGCAGTGAGTTCTGGACAACATCAGATCACTTTAGGATAGCTCACATTCATGGACATGTACTACCTCTGCATGATCTAACCATGCTTAACTCAGCAGTGAGTTCTGTACAACATCAGATCACTTTAACGTCGCTCACATTCAAGAACATGTACTACCTCTGCATGATCTAACCATGCTTAACTCAGCAGTGAGTTCTGTACAACATCAGATCAATTTTGTCCGACACGTTTTCACATCTGATGATTTGTCCGACTAAAAGTCGATTTTGAGATGATTTGTCCATCTGGACGACTTGTCCGTCTTCTGATGTGAAAACGGCTAATAACTGTGTTTCATGCTTGTGCTGTTTTGTATTGTATTTTGTTCTATTTTATTGTTTTGTATAGTTTTAGAATGGTAAGCACCTTGCATGGGACTTTATGTCTCGTTCGTGCTTGATATTGTCCATTTGAGTATTCTACTTATTTCTATATAGAACTGTTGTGTTTAAAACGTTGTAGAATTCTCAATAAAATTGTTAAAAAAAAACAACAAAAAAAAAACAACTTCAAGGTAGCTCACATTGAAGAACATGTAGTACCTCTGCATGATCTAACCATGCTTAACTCAGCAGTGAGTTCTGTACAACATCAGATCACTTTAAGGTAACTCACATTCAAGAACACGTACTACCTCTGCATGATCTAACCATGCTTAACTCAGCAGTTAGTTCTGTACAACATCAGATCACCTTAGGATCACATGTACATGTTTGACCTCTAAATATGCTTAACTCAGCAGTAACATTCTAATGTAGTCTAAGGTCTATTTACTTTCTCCACAAACACAGGTAGCAGTACAGCCTGTCTTGGTATACTTGACAAAGAAAATGGTCAACTCCAAACGTTAAACTTAGGTGACAGTGGTTTTTGTCTTTTCCGTAATGGAGAGACATTTTACAAAAGTAAAGAACAGTATCATGATTTAAATGTACCCTATCAAGTCGGAGTCAAAGAAATTGTGGATGGCAAGGCTGTGCCACATGGCAACAGGTAGAGTATGGTTAGATGGTTTAGTTTTTGAAATGACCATTTTAATATGTAAAGAACAAGGACACCATTTTTTTAGTATTTATTCATCACCACCACCACCATCATCATCACCATCATCATCACCACCATATTATCATCATCATAGCTAAATCTTCCTTGACATTTTCTCAAATCTTAATGGTGTCATTCCATAGAGTTAGGTCTTCACTTAATGACAAGGGCAAACCAAGAGTAACGCAACTTTGTACCTAAACTTACATTATTCAAGACCTGCCCAGCGCTGTCAACTACTGAACTGCAAACTTTTAAGACAAATATGTTGTGGTTCCAACTTCCTGTTGTATTAAACAACAACTCCCTTGAGTATTAAAATCATCTGGCATTTGACAGATCATATTAGTATGGCATTTGACAGATCATTGTAGTATGGCATTTATAGAAAGTTATAAAATAGCAAACAACAGCGCATACTTCTTCATAAGCAACTATAACTTATTCGTGATTTTTGACATAGCCTGCGTGGCAGTTAGATTTTTTGAAGAATTAACGTAGGCCTATATCTCTTCTATTTTATACAGTCCTTGTGACGCTGTAGTCCATTCATTTGATATTGAAGATGATGATTTAATTATACTTGGAACAGATGGATTATTTGATAATATGTATCCTCAAGATATTTTTGCTGCTGTTAGTTCAACTTCACCTAGAGATGTGAGTTTTATTATTGTTCTATCGCCAAACTGAGTTTGCATGATTCCTACCAAACACCCAGGCACTGGTTTTCTCCAAGTTTTCTTTCCTCCTGTAGCCTAACCATGGACCAATAACGGATCAGTGGTCATTACTGGACATTTAGAGAGGACAGTTTAGAACTGATAGAGCTATCCAGCGTAAATACAAATCAGAATGTGTCTTATTTTCCTTTAGGGAACGGACTTAGATGGTCGTTCACGACTACTTACAAAGGAAGCACTTGCGCGTTCCGTTGAACTTAAACCAGGAAGGTATTTAAGGCCGATTTAGACTACACAACTTTTGCGTAAAACTGTCGCATGCAACCTGCTTACAACTTGAATTGTACTGTGTAAATCAAGCTCACAACCTGCGACATGCAACGTAGACGAGTTGTGTGCTTGCGTTAAACAGTAAAACTCAAGTTGTAAGCAGGTTGCATGCGACAGTTTTACGCAAAAGTTGTGTGGTGCAATTCGGCCTAAAGATACATGCAGTGCCTATACTGTGCAACTGACACGTTACATATCTCTAAATTTCTCTAGGATCACACCACGTGAAGAGCGACTTCAAAAATATGATGATTCGTTGATTATCCCTGGTGGAAATTTTGATGATGTCACTGCGGTTGTAGTTCACATTAAAACACAGTAAATAACTAACTTGTTTAATTTTGACATCTATAAGAGCAAGAAAATTAAACTACATCTTTCCAAATACTACTACAGTCTGCATGCAATGAAAAATTAACATTTTTTTCTCACTCTGATAACTGAAGGTTGGCCGCACGATAGTGAAGAACAATATCAATGAACAATCGAAATGAAATCTAAATAAGTTAGGCACTGGCCAGTAGCCCCGATCAAGCGTGGATGAGAGTTTGCAGTCACGCATTGTTACGGCAGACATTTCAAGCTCCAGATTAACAAACTAAAGGTTTGATGATTGTTCCAACTATGTTTTAACTTAAATACATGATAGTGTTGGGAAAACATTAAGAACAGCTAACCAAGGTCGCGTGACTGTCAACTCTCTTCCTCGTTTCATCCGGGATTTAGTTGAATCTCCTATGGGTTATATTTGTCGAGGATTATTGTAAACTAAGTGTTTATATAGAGTTTTGTATTTACGAATTTTACAGTACAATTTAGTGTACAATAAATAATGATTTATACTATAAATACAAATAGATTAAAATGGCTGCAAATGTGGCGAGTGAATGTTTTCCAAGAATGCGCAATTCTATAAACTTTCAAAAACGACTCTGCGCAAAGTGTTAAAGAAGAAAACAGGTTGTCTAATTAATATCTTAGTTAATTATCTTGTAACGATTTATAATGTGCATTAAAGATTATTATTATAATCATCTATAATTGGTGTGTCTCGTGATTGTTGCGTGGTGGTTTGTAGGCCCGATTTTCACACATTAGAGAGGTTAAGATACCCCGGTTTACGGGTACGAGTATCGCCATTTTGTTAACCAATTTTTGCTGATGTCAGCATTTTTACCCGTAATTTCTACCCGTTTCCCCGCGGTAAACCATGGTCTACACGTAAAAGACAAACGGGTACGGGTGTTTTCTGTTTACTATTTGTGGGCCGTTTAAATAGTACAAATTTTCAACCCAAATAAATAATGCACATGCATATGCTTGTCAAAGTTTTCAAAAATATATGGCGAACTTTAACAGCGAAACTTGCCATTCTCTGATTGGTTTTCTCACGCCGGAGTTCTTGGATTTCTTAAGTTACAGGTCGTTCCCCAGTTTACGGGTACGTGTATATCACCCGTACCTTCCCGTACCCGTAAACTGGAACCGGGGTATCTTAACCTGTCTATTAGTGAGCTTAAGCAAGTGACGTTTTTGACAACACGAACGGCATGAGTAACGTCAGAAGACTGGGTCAAGGGCTGTGATTGGTGAAAAACGTCAACTTTACTTCCGGTCCACGTCCGTGTTGCCAAAAACGTCACTTGCTTAAGCTCACTATTAATTCACGGTACAGTACGGGCCCGGTCAAAGCACGATCAGCATTCAGCACTAACCCTCAATTGTTTCGGTCACATATGTTTATATTCACACATCTGTTTATTTCGAAACTTCAGAGAAGAAAAGTTCTACCATTCAAACAGTTAGGAAGTTTTGCTTCGAATTTTAGGTTAACCTTGGGTTAAGCTAACCCAGCTTTGAACAACTGGCCCCAGATGATCCAGACAAGATTTCTGAAAAAATATTTCCAGATTTAATAAACTGCACTGCTGTTGTTTCCAGGATCAAGCTAACCGGGTTTTGAACAACTGGCTCAGATGATGACGCTAAGCCGGTATTTTCATTAAATAATACAAAACAGTGCTTTTAATTAATGAATGAGTTCATCAAATAATATTGACAAACTTTCAATCAAAGGTCAAAGAGTACATTATACGAAAGATTATTGTTGTAGCAAAAATGCGACTGCGCGCTCTGTTTTTGAGGCATTTCTGTGCAATTTGGCACAACATGTAGTATATGACTATTGGAACTACGCTCTTGAACATGAACATGTTTTCAACTGTTGTGGGAAAGAGGATTTTTCTAAATAATAGCTCAATAACTGTTTCCGTCTGTTGATACAGGTTATTGCACGCGTATTAAATTTCAGGCATGCTCAGAGCCTTGGTTACAAGGTTAAGTTGGGACATCAATTGTCAACGTGTTGTCTACGGGAAAAGCTTTTGATCGCAAGACAAATAGGGTTAGTGTGTGTTTTTCGCTTTATTTAAATCGCGTGATGTTGATTAATTGCCGTGACTTTGTGTAAATGCATGGTATGTAAACATTAACACTTTTGTCTTTCGTTCCGGTGTTCAATTCTAAATTCTAAGTAAGAATATAAGAGGATCGTTTCTGTATACATACGGTAGTCAAGGACAATCTTCGGGAAGAATTGTGGAACTATACGGCGTGTGAATTAACAACATTTCTGGGGAAATTTTACTCTGAATTAGCGAAGTGAGAATGGTATAGACGTGTTACAGAGCCATAACATACAAGGTAAGGAACGCTGGAAAGGTATATTATGGTGGCGATTATTTGTATGGTGTATTTAAATGTGTTGTAATACTGTGGTAATATGAGATTAGGACCGCATAGTAAACATGGTAAATGTATAGCTGACTTAGAACGACTGTACAATGATAGGTATAGTCTTCTATATAACTATGTTTCACAGTCCTTTATGGCATTTTAGTATAAACTAATACAATGGATACTATACACAATATTATCAAGCTGTGAGCAGTTGGTTCGTCTAGACAAAACATTTAGCCAGAGGTACAATAATATAATCTGTTTTAATAGCTGCCCATCTTGCAAACCAAACACGTAGTCTTATTTTGATTACTCAAACTCGTCAGTTACAGCACCAGCGTTTAAACAGGGTTACGATAGCTCAGACGCTAATTCAACAAACACCTATGGGATCTTGCAACGGTGTCCGCCTAAACATGCGGTCCTGCGATTCAATGCAGCGCTCTAACCAACTGAGCTACAGAGGCCAGTAATTGTCGAGCTACTATTCAAATTAGCCTGCTCGCAGCTCGAAATTTCGTTCAAAGGAAAAACAGATAGATTTAAAAAACATGACGCCGACGTCCAAGACGACGTGAAGATGATACATGCACCTCGCATTCACTTCCGGTGTCCCACGAAATATTTCCTAGGATACTGGACCCCTCTTCGGAAATTTGGTCCCCCTTTTTAGGATTGAGCAAATATAAGTGAACTCATGAAAGTGAATCTCTTATAAACATATCTTTGACAAATATATGTGAAATTTCAGTATTAGGAAGAATGGAAGATAATGTGGCATAACTGGCATTTTAAACCCCACTGGCAAGAAAAAGAAATGCGCCATGACGGTTGCCATCCCGATCTCACAAGATAAAGCTTTTGGATTGGTTGGCAGAAATCTTGACCAATCAGGGAGCTTTATTTTGTGACGTCGGGACGGCAGCTGTACTCCCGCACAGTTTGAAAAATGGACTAAATTGAGTAAAATATTTGATGAATTTTCGTACAATTCACTCGTTTTAATGTGGTGAAAGAACAAAAAAATACAATGTAGGAGTGTTGAAGTAATTATGTCTGATCAATTTTTTAATGCATTTTGATGTTTATGTGTACGAGTTTTTCGTCATTTAGATTTTTGTTGATTTTTTATGGCGACGAAAGTATTTGTCGAAAATCAACACGTCCACAATTTAGCGTAATACAAAAAAAACCTTGTCAATAAAAAAATATTTACCTAGAATCATTAAACAATACATGGGGAACAAAATACGATATTTATGATGCATACTCTCATATTTTTTTCAAAAGAAGCCAAAATCTGTGACGTTCTAGAGAGGACGCAAACCAGAAGCTGACGACTGTTGGCGCCAAATGACGGCATCCAAGTCGTCTTTGTCTTTGAGCTCGTGTCGTCTTTTCTAAATCTGTCCAATAGACATTAATGTTCATTTTTCCGAGCAGTATTTTATTTCTCGTAGGATATTAAAAATGACGTTTTTGGGAATTTCTCGCGCTAAAGACACGAACGACGAGATTGATTCATCAGACAACAGTGTTTGGCGTGAGGTGGAAAGTGACGCGGATCACAAGGAAATGACACGAACATATGGTTGTGATGACTACCTCTCAAGATGGCTGCCCAATATAAAACAAAGAGATGAACCAGTACAATTACGGTAGGTTTTTTGTTAGCTTCTTCAATATATTTTTTGCTTCTTTATATATTGTATATGAGGAGGGCCACAGGTTTTTTCAGTTATATTGCTGTCATGTGTTTTTTACCCTCTTTAAATAAAGTTGTTCATTCATTCATTCAATGGGCCAAAAAGGGTTGCTTCAAACCGGAAAAGAGTCCATTGCCAGGAGATTACATTTATCGACCTAACGAAGATTGTGCAAGTGACTCAGCTGTGAATTTTTTATTATTAGGCCGGAGAAAAGTGAAAAAAGGCCAGATAAGGAACATCCGAGTAGATTATTCAAATCTCCTTGTCATCATCATGAGGGAAAAACACTGAGGGAAAATAAGGTATGAAATATAAATAATGCCATCCAGTCATGATTCAGTGATCAGAATGTTCCATTGTCTTTTAATTGTTTTGGAAATCCCACTGTTCTCCATGTCATCCAGTCATGATTCAGTGATCAAAATGTCCCATTGTCTTTTCATTGTTTTGGAAATCCCACTGTTCTCCATGCCATCCAGTCATGATCCAGTGATCAGAATATTCCATTGTCTTTTCATTGTTTTGAAAACCCCACTGTTCTCCATGTCATCCAGTCATGATCCAGTGATCAGAATGTCCCATTGTCTTTTCATTGTTTTGGAAATCCCACTGTTCTCCGTGCCATCCAGTCACTTATTGTTTTGACCTATACGAGTGAGTTGAGATCAGCTTTTCCCCCAATATTTATAGCAATTTTAGTATTACTGATATTACGTCACCTAAATAACTTAATGTTTTAGATTCAACAAGACCCTGCCAAAAAGACGTATTTTGAAGCAATCAAATGTTCCCCGATGAAACTTCGCCAATCAATAGCCGCTTTTAAACGTCCCAAACTGGATGAAAACTTTACCTTAAAACCAAACAACAACATAACACTCAACCCTAAACCCTCAAACACTCCTGGAGCGAAAGAACAAGCTATCGCCTTGTCCACTTCCATGGAATCGATGGAAGATTCAATTGAAACCACTTCCACAGCGGAAAAAACTTTGGGTAAACGTGTTGAAACTAAAACAACGAAGCCTAGTGTGGGTATAGTAGAAATGCAAAATGATGAAATGGGCCTATTAGGCAGCCTTTGTTTTCGTAAGAGTTTACCAGAAAATGTCTATGGTGAGAACATGTACACACCTTGCAATATGGTAGGAGGGAAATTGAGGAAGATGTACAGAGGAACAGGGAGTGGTCTATTTAGTGCCCGTCGTCAGAGTAAAGAGTTGTTGGTACGCTGTGAAAGTATTATGATTTATCCTAAAGTTTTAGTCAATCAGAAAGAACAAACTGACAAGTTTACTACAAACAGCAAGCAACAGTCTGCGAAGTATAAGGTGACTGCTAACCAACAACAACAGTCAGATAAGGTTGTTGTCAACTTCCAAAAACATTCAAATGAGTTTGCTAGAAAACCTGACAAGCCTAAGGAAGCGTGGAATGACAACACTACCCAACCACCACTAAATTCAAAAGGTTCCGAGACTACCTACACACGACTGCCTCAACTTAACGCCAAAGATCAAAGTACACCAAAAGGGCATAACCAAAACGCTTTACCAGAAACACCACTGGATGACCCAACACCAGTTGTCGAAGTGCATACCATTCAAAACTGTACGGGACAACCATCTATGGAATCGCAAATCACCAAAAATTCAGCATCGACTAAAATCATAATACCTTTTGGGGAGAACGAGCTAATTAAGCAATCTGGTGTCAGGAGTCGGTCTAAGAGTGAAAATGCAGGCGGTGAAAGGGCTACACCCATGAAACCAAGATGCCTTGTTAATGAAACGTCGACATTGCAGAAGATACAAGAGGTTGTAACCCTCAAGACAGAATTGCAAAAAGAGGAGGGGGTTGAAGGGTCTGTGAAAACGGCGGGGGGAACCGATGTCGGGGAACGGGGTAAACCTATGAAACTAAGGTTCCTTAAGGAGAGTTCTAAACTCAATGAACAATCGCATGCGACACAAAGGCATTCTGATATCACCGTTGGTGTAGGGCGGGCTGAAATAGCGCGAAAGCTGCCAGTGGCGACTCAGTATCTAACAGTGAACACCACCAACACTCTCAAAAGATTCAGAATTCCAACAGGGATTGAAAACAGCGAACTCTTCATAGGACGGGAAAATTATCCACCCAAGACTAAAACCGGACCATATAGGTTTGCGTATAGTCAGAAAGGGTTGTCCGAGTATGGTAAGAATTTTGATGGCGTCAAACAACATATTGGTAGGCAGAGTGTACCTTTAAAGATTGGTGGCAAGGGTCTCCTGAAGGCAAGGCTTGCACGGAATGAAGAGGTGTCGGGAAAGTTGGCTGAGGATGAAAGCAAAAAGAGAGTACAGTTTTTGGTACACAACTCGCGGTATTTTACATGACAATGAAATTGGTGAAGGCAATGGGTTTTCCGCATGCGATATTTTTGTCACCCGAAAATTGGTATAACTATTATTGGCGGTCTTCTGCATCATAGCGCTCATGTAAGGAAGCAAAAAAGTTTTAAAAGTCTTATGTTTTGTCATATGTGTTGAAGATTACCACAAATTGACACAAACATAGTTTTTAATCCAGTACCCCCCGCCGTGTTGACCAAAACGTTGCGTGTTTAATTAAGCTCGCTGTCTAGAAATGACGTGACTCGCTATGGATAGCATGTGGTATTAAAACTCGTGAACACAGAAGTGACAGAACTGGATTCTCAATTTAACATTAATCATGGATATAAAAATATCTAAAGGCTAAAGCATAGAATTAATTAGCCAGAGCAGCGCGTCAATATAACGTTGGTCCAACACCGCATATTATTCATATTAACATTTTCTTATGTTTTGTTAGATACGGTAAATACAAATAAGGTTCTCTGAAAAAGCATTTTATATAATGACGAGATACCGTGTTGCATGAATAACAATATCCGATATAATACACAGTCCTAGTTGTACAATATATCTGTAAATAAGCTGGGGGGTAATTTTTACCTGAAAAGAATTTATATTAAAATCTAGTTATAAATTTCAATTATAACCACGCAGCCTCGACATTACTTTGGTGCAGTGATAAACTCAGTAACGCGCGGTTAAGCCTTTTGCCAACCCCATTTACTCACGTATATAATTTTGATACTTCATGTTTGCTTGGTTATCTAATCTATGCTTTAAGTCTAGTTTACACTATCAAAGTTTCTGTGATCACAGTAGGAATTTTGCATAGTTGTAAGTTCTAAATTTTGAAGGATTTGTAAGAATTGCTTGAGGGAACAGACTCGGCAGTTTAAACATTGTGCCAGTTCCCTCAAATATTTCTTACAAATCCTTCAAAACGTTACCAATGCAAAATTCCTACTGTGATCACAGAAACTTTGATAGTGTAAACCAGA